>JAJJMB010016912.1:1886192-2012693 GCA_023531105.1 Papaver atlanticum
TTTCCTTTTTTTACGTTACAAACTTCCTTACCACTCTTGTTTTGCTGCAACAGAGAGATTCGAACTTAATTGCCGTGAAAATCTCCAACCAAATCTCTCCAAAAATCTCTTCAGAAGTTACGCAGGACGACATTGAAATTTCCTGCCAATTTTTAGTTTTCAACCGTGAAGAAGCGGAGTCCCCCTATCTAATCCCGGTCTGTGTTTAGTAGCTGCTTGGAAATGGGTTACCCCTTATCCAAAGTGAGAGTCCGAATAACAAATGTCCTCCCAGGTGCCTTTAACAACTTTTCGAGCCAATTTCGCCGCAAAAGCCTATTTCTCCAAAAACACCTACAAAGGGATAAAATACAAAAATTAGTACAAAAATGGGTACTAACAATATACACAATAGAGATGAAAATAGGCACATAAATGCGTCTATCAGAGAGAACATATCGTCTTCAATGTTGTTTACTATCTTATAAACTTCATATATATACATATCGCAAATAACTTCATCAACAAATTCATTTCCTCAAAACAAAAAAAAGGTGGTAAAGTAGGGAGAATACTATCAAGATTACAATTCAATAGGACCTACACCAAAGTTATAATACTCATGACAACCATCAAAGACTAGAAAAACAACCAAGATCAGAATTAAAGTTGGAATACAAAGATCGATCAGTCGGATAATAACGGGGAACAACTTTCGAAGACTCGAAAGGTGAAAAATAACCATCAAGGAAGGATATCCTCCCTTTTTAAAGAGAATAAAATAAGATGAAACTGTCCTTACAAGGTAATCCAGAATCAATGCAGCGGCTAGAACCATTGAAATGCCAAGACCAAGAAATAAAAACGGTGAAATCCTTAAGATATATGATATATTTCACGTACGGTTGCATTTCAAACATAGGAACAAATTGGATTTCAAAATCACAACCCGATATCGGTTGAATTTTTAGATTAATATACTAGGGAGAAAAACAAACCTTGATTTGTACTTTATTTTTATTAGTATTTACTGCCATATAGATAGTGATAATCTAATGAACAAAATTGGAGGGTAAAGAGTCATTTCGGGTGCTAGTGTGGCTTAAGCTTGCTTTACTATTAATCAAAACTAAAGTTACTAAAAAAATTACTCATGTTTTTCCAATATTTTCTATTCCTTCTCATTTCTCAGACTTTACATCCGAAATTCATTTATAATTCATTTTATCGCTCTTGATCCTACCCTTCTTTCAGAAAAATAAAATTATTTGATCAATGTCTCAAAATCGTTCAAATGAAAACCTAGGTTCTTCATCACTGTCTGCTACATCTTTTGGATAACTATCTTCAAATTTGAAGCTAAAACTTAACCCTGTATTTACATAAAACAGATTTGATGTTTCTGATGGACGGGTAGATCTGGCTTGGATAATAACATTTTTTTTTTATTATTATTGTGTTTCTGATTTAGGGTTGTAGCTGTCGATATATATGAAAGGGGTAATCTTATTGATGTATGGTAGCTCTAAAGCTTCTACCGATATTCTACAGTCAATTATGGTGGTTATTCTGTGAATTATTTTGAAAATTAGGCTTTTTTGAGTAAGAAATTATGATTTGTGAAGAAATTGAGTTTTTTTTTTTTTTTTTGTCATATTAAGCAGCAGAACCATGATGACGCTGTTGATTTCAAAACTAAGGTAGAGGAACGAAGACAAACTTCAAATAAGAGAATGTTTGTGGGTTTTCTCAATTTCTTTGCAATTATGTGAAACTTTCTATTGTTTGCTGGTGATTTTCGTGTTGATTATGTCTGCATAAGCAAATTAAGTTGTTGTTTAGAGCCACAGAAAAACATGAGGTATATTTTTCTAATGAAAGGGAGTTCAGGTTTCTAAAAAAAAAAAAAAGTAATGTGAGAGTTGAATGGTGTTTTTAATTGGTAATGTTAGGATATGGCGAAATATGCTCGGTTTAAACAAATATGAAAGAGAAGAAAGTGTTAGAGCAATGCTCGGTTGAACCCACAAGTTTTTTTTATCTCAAGCTTGTTGTCAATATTAGTTGATCAAAATTATATATTGATTTATAGTCTACTAAGTCAAGTCTCGGACTAGGTTAGAATTTGGTAGCTGAGTATCAGACATCACACTCGAAGACTGAAGATCGATGAAGACACTTGGAGAAATTCATTAATCAGGTATGTGAAGACTTAACGATTCTATTTTACTCACTATCTTACCATTGTATATTATGAGACTATGTCGTATGACTTATAGTAGATTTATAAAGAAGAAATTTCGAGTCAAGCTTGTCTTGTTAAATATCTCGAAATATGATTCAAACAAAGATGTTCAAAGGTCCTTAACAATATTAGTTTAAAACAATTTATTGTTAAAGAATTTGTGGATTATTTGAAAATTGCCCATGCAAATGATTTTATCATTTTGGAATGTTTCAAACATCAAAAGAGAGAAATTCAGAACTTTTGATATTTCGGCTCAGGGTAGGTTCGCGAACCACTTCGCAAACCATGGATATTTGAGTTTCAGATATACAAGGAAGGTTGGTGAACCAGTTAGCAAACCGCAAGTTCAGAATGGGATAGTTCACGAACCGTGGTGGTCTGAATTTTTCATGTCAGTGTAACTAACAGTTGGCGAACCCGGTTCACGAACCGAGTCCATCTGAGTTCTCGGGCCGAGTAGGGTTGGAGAACTTATGTGTTGTAGAAAGTGGTAATAATAAGTTCGATTCTCAGAAATAACCAAGACACTAGCTTTCACTATTACACATGAATGATTGATGCTAAATATTTCAAAACCCTAATTATCTTTTAAGTCCTTTTATTTATTAATTCACAATAATCAGGCATATTCTCAAATATTAATTGTATTACCTAAGCATAGGTTACAAATTGATCAAACAAAGTATAGCCTATCAAATTGAATCACAAGTAATTAAGAAATTATGCAAACAATCTAAAACTCTGCAAAAGCAGTGATTGAGTGAATTATAAATTAAAAACCAGAGAAAATAAAATGGTTACCCATCAATCATGCGTAAATAGCTTCCTCCATTGTCTTGGTTGCACAAGAATTAGCTCATCATGGTGTAAACTCCCTCAAAATATTAATTTATTGCTCAAAGTGTTTAAAAATGATGAAAAAGAGAGAAAATGGTGAAAACATTAAATTTGCAACGCTTATAATCGTTGCAAACTCACTGTTACAATAAATGATAAAAGTAATGTGTTGCAGCTACTTTTTGATTGTCGCTGGAAAGACTGTTGCAAAACTGAGAAAAGACCGCAGTTTATTAACGTCAGTCTTTGGCAGCGTTTGTTCTTCGTGTTCTTCACAACAGCAGAAAAAAATTATGTAACTAGATGATTCTTCACCCCGCTCTCTCCCAAAATCTTTGTAACCGACTCTACTAGTCCTCAACACCTTATATAGCACCACAACACCGAGAATCCTCCCTAATAACTCCAAATATCCTTCATTGATTACTTTTATTCTCCACGTCCAGTTAAGGAAATAATTTATATTTTTTAATTCTCCACGCGTTTTAAAGCTTCCAAATCACTTTATTTATCTCCTTCATGCTCCAAACGGTTGCTAAGGTATTCCAGACACGCGCAAATCCCTCTGCAACTCACGCAATCCCGTAAATATCTCTTCCGGTAAATATATCCCCTGTTTTCTTCAAATCGAATATCCAGCCAATTATAATACAATTGAGCACCCTTATCAACCCTGTCTAACCCATTAGAGCAAACCCAATTAATTTCAGCCGTCGAGTCTCTCTGAAATTCCTTCAAATTTCAAACCCTAATTCTGCTGGTTTGAATATCCAGTTTCCCGCCAATTTTTGTTTTGAAATGAGGAAAAAAAGGGTGCCCATTATCCTCGGATGGGATCCCTTTTGCACATTCCTGGGGAGCCTTGAGTAATTTTGGGGTGCCTTTAACACTTTTTCGGGTGCTTTTAACACTTTTTCGAGCCAATTTTTTCACATAAATTTTATTCCAAAAATACCTATGAATACATAAAAACACAATCTTAGTACAAAACAGAGTTCCAACACTATAAAAATTGGGAAGAAATTAGACACATAAATGTGTCTATCATGAACCGTATCACCCTGACTCGTAAACTTGCCTTACGATTCACGAACCGTTTTACCAATTGTCCCAGTGGAATTTAGCAGATGCTCAAAGACTTATTTTTTTAAAATATGTTTAGCATTGCTACGACTCTCTTAAACACCTCTAAGACATCATTGATCACTAAAACACTTGTGTATCCGCATCATGATTAAATTCTTAAGTGTTTAAATGGACATCAAATTGCTTATAGTTCAAAGGCATATTTATGCTTAAAAAAAAAGGCATATTTTCCAAAAAGAACTGTCACTATACACGGTTCCGTAACCTGACTACTGTGTATATTCTTCTATGTAGTTTTCAAGACAAATTTCTCACATGCTTACTTGAAACCCTGACTAGAGTTTCATCTAAACAGAGAAAGTGTTTGCTTGATTCTCAAGTTATCTTATAGATTGAATTCTAAGCAACCCTCAGTCTTGAAAAACCATAAATAGATATGCTCTTCCAACTTGGAAATACAATCCCCGATACTTCGTGTCCTGGTTGATAGCTAGAGTCGTCCTCTATCGACCTAAGTTCCCCCTGTGAAATGTTATTAGGTTTACGACTAAAAGACTTCGCTTTGAGGATTCGTGAATCCAGGTTCGACTATCTTTTACCTTAATATTTAGTGTATTTTGATGCTGCTTTTTTGTTATCGAGGTTTTCGTAATCTCTTCTAGGCACGATAGACAGTAATCGCAAAGTTCACTTTGTCTCAAACTTTGTGATTCCTCAAGATAGATATCTGAAAACTAATTTTAATTGATAAGTTAAAGATTGTTCTTGAGGGGTGTTAAAGAATCCAGGATTCTCATCTAAGTGAGTGTAAGTGTTTCGGATTTGTGAGGTTTGCTAGCTTTGTTTATTGCAAATAGATTTCCAAGCCTTGATCTTTGATCCAAAGAGAAATCAAATAGGCGTATCTGTTAGAACCAGATTGGTATCAAAAGTCTTTACTCAGGTTGAAGCAACTCTTAGGTTGTAAAGGACGTCATCTAAGGGAATCAATTGCATAGAGCCTTGCGAGGTTCAAGAGACGTAAGGAGCGCGACTATAACTGAATCGCTTGGAGGGTGGATTCGGTCTCAACTACATTCCAGTCTGAGGTATGATAGTAGGATAGTGTCTATAGTGGCTTAATACAGTTTGATGTTCAAATCTGGACGAGGTCCTAGGATTTTTCCGCTGTTGCGATTTCCTCGTTAACAAAACTTCCGGTTTCTTGTGTTTTTCCATTTCCGCATTTTTTTTTTAATCTTTATAATAGGATTTACACAAGTAGTACATATTCAATCTTAGTAGATACTTCCATATGATTGTGATCGATTACGAGACTTGTTTCTTGTAGAATTCGTATTTTGAAAAATAGATAACAAGTTTATTACTTGGCAGAATCTCGATTTGATTATTTGGATATGAGTAAATTTGATCTTGGATGTTGATTTTTTGAAATCGTCCAAGTACTCTTCTTAACAATCAGGTTCACAGACTCCTTAGTCTATGCAAACTGATTGAGAAGAGATAGAGATATAAACTCTACATACACATTGTCAAGGATTATTAAGTTGGTCTGCTTGCAATTGTGTTAGGTTTTGTCCATACAGGTTGCTGAACGAAAAAGTTGGTGGTGTACTTGCACCCTCTCCTTTTCAATTGGTATCAGAGTAGGCAGACACCTCTAGACCTAATAAGTCTATATTTGTAATCGATTCTTAAAAGCATATTCTTATGGGGAATTGCTTTGGAAGTCTTCTTTTGTTCACCTGTAACGTACACCAGAGTTCCTTAAAGATTCTACAGAATTTCTTGTTTAGGAAATCGTCATCGATTTTTAAAGATACTCTCAATATATCTGAGACCTTCAATCTCTTGGTTGAGAATAAAGAATCCAAAGGAAAATAAATATTCCCTTGGTAAGAACAATTATGCATCAAGAACTAGAGATGATTATTATCATTCTGAGATGGTTTTTCTCTCAGTATTTTTATTTGTAATTGGCAAGCTGTTGTTGGTGGTAGCAACAATTAGCCGAATTTTTTGTATATTGCCTCTTTAGATGTCACTACTTTGGTGACGTCTATTGTTTTTAATTTAATTTGCCGTTTTCTTGTAAAAAAAAAAAGAAAAAAAAAAAGAAGCTATGTAAATAGTTTTTTTGTCAAAAAAAAAAAGAAAAGAAAAAAAACAAAAAACCATGTAAATAGCTTGCAGTGGGGAAAGTAATAGATAAGTAGTTCTTTATTTTCTTTGTGTTATTGGTTTAATTGTGATTCTTCAGCCAGGTTAAAATAATGCACTAACCACATCTCTCGCGGGCTAAGCAAATTAACGAGTCAAACGCGCGAAAAAAGTGCATAATGTGGCGCGAAACGAGAACATCAGATCCATTTTCTCGCTCCAAGAAAAAAGAAAGAAAAAAACACACGCGCACAAACAAAACTCTTAATTTTCACGAATGCACCAGATTTATAAAGAGTTCTGAGAATTTGTTCTCGAAAGCTTTTCCGAACAAACAATGGCGAAATCAAGTGCAGATGATGAAGAATTGAAACGAGCATGTCAAGCAGCTATTGAAGGTACCAAACAAAAGATCGTCATGTCTATCCGTGTCGCTAAAAGCCGTGGAGTTTGGGGTAAATCTGGAAAATTAGGTCGTAATCATATGGCTAAACCTAGGGTTCTCGCAATTTCCAGTATGTGTTTCTTGATCTTCCACATTTATAAATTCCTCGATTCTTATATCGATCTTTAATATACATTTTCATTACGGCGTATGAATAAGAAACAGTAATTCACAGCACATGATAACGTTCAATTATTTAATGGTATTTACACAGCGAAAGCAAAAGTTCAAAGGACAAAAGCGTTTCTTCGAGTTTTAAAATACTCATCTGGAGGAGTTCTTGAGGTAATTTGTTCCAGTGTCTTGAATGTAGAGCATGTGTCAGCACCACAATTCCTACCGATGATAATAGAAGAAAAGAAAAAAAGATAGTAGAATTTGATAAGACATTAAGCTTGGAATTGTAGAAGCTAATATGGTGAAACTAAGTGGTCATTACCAATATTATGAGGTTAATTTTTATTGTTTCAATGTAGCCTGCAAAAATATACAAACTAAAGCATCTTTCAAAAGTGGAGGTTGTTTCAAATGATCCCAGTGGCTGTACGTTTATGCTGGTAACATTTTCTGCTTCTGCTGCACATCCTTCTATTTTAGGTGTAGAATCAAAGATAATGGTTACTAAGGTTTTGCTTAAACAGCATTCTTAAAAGGGCATACTACTTACATAGTCTTTAGATTTAATTTACTTTGTTTTTAACTGAATTTTGTACAGGGATTTGACAACCTTAGAAGCCAGAGTGTTTCCCCACCGCAATGGACCATGCGGAACACTGCGGACAGGTGTGTGACCGAGAAGCCTCACTAATTTCTTTAAGACTTCAGCGCAGTTTTGTTTTTAAGTTGTTGGTTTCCAATTTTTAAAAGTCTTTACAAAAGTTCAATCAACTGAAAATTCTTCTTCTCTTAAATTTCACTGACATTTTGTTGCTTGTAGGAATCGCTTAATAGTTTGTATCTTAAACATATGCAAAGAAATTCTAGGCCGTCTTCCCAAAGTTGTTGGTATGGATGTTGTTGAGATGGCTATTTGGGCTAAGGTGCAAATGAAATTTTCTTCTTTTCTTTTTTTCATTTGTATTCATTGGATGTTTATTATCTTCATCTAATGTACCTAACTCTAAGACTATGTTATCAAGTTTTGTCTTACTGTATTGCTTCACATAAATATGTCAAGCTCAACTATCCATTTCTACTGATACTTAAATGGGTTTTAATTCTTTGTTTTTTGATCCACTTCTATGAGGAGTTAGTCAGAGTATCTTGTTCAAAATTTTGTAGTTTTCCTACTTAACTTCTTGAATGAGTTTTGCTGTCGGAAAACAGCTAATGTAACAAAACTATATTTTGAAGCAAAACACACCAGCAGTGACTACACAGTCGAATCCCGAAAGTGGACCTGTTGACTCTGTTATGACAGAAGATGATTTGACAGTGGCTGTTGAAAGGGACCTTGTCTCACAAGCTGAAGAAGAGGACATGGAGGCCCTTCTTGGCACGTAAGTTTTGTTTTACTTCTTGTGCACTTAGAGGTGTTGGCATCGTTAGAACCTAAATTTTAATTATTTCTAGTATTTTCAAATTTTGAATACACATGTATAGAGAATTGATTTCAATTAGATAACATAACAGAACCCTCCTAGCTCTAGCTTCAGCTTTTCTCTATTGAACCCAACCTATTTTCTTAAGCTTTGTTGATTTTGGGAATGTTTTCTTGAAACAGTTATGTCATGGGTATTGGGGAGGCAGAAGCATTTTCTGAAAGGCTAAAAAGAGAACTTCTTGCTCTAGAAGCGGCAAATGTGCACGCCATTTTAGAAAATGAACCTATAATAGATGAGGTATCTTTTGTCATTAAATACAGTATGGCTATGAATTGAATTGAGTGGGGGATCTGGATCTGTTTGATTCCAAGCAGTTTAGACCTGGACCTATAATGTGGTGATCTCCATCTTTTTGAAAACTGTCTAGGCTCTTAATTCTTAGTTCTTGACCATGGCATCTTAATTTTTGACCATGGCTCTTAATTGAGAATGTCATAGTACACTGTTGATTTGTTGTCTTCGTCATATTCCTGGTAGTACGTGATCTTGATTATTGGATTGGATGTATACACCTCATAATGGAATGGGATTACTTTGTTCTTCTTATTAAGATCCCATATCAGAATTTGAAATTGACAATTAAGTAGTGTTATTTCTTCAGGTATTGCAGGGGCTGGAATCGGCAACCATTTGTGTTGAAGATATGGATGAGTGGCTTGGCATTTTTAATGTAAAGCTCAGGCACATGAGAGAGGATATTGAATCGGTATGGATGCAGTCATCTTAAACCTTGAAATTTCTCTCTGATGCATGTCAGTTTGGTCCACATATTCGCATATTTCTTTTGGTGTCATTGTAAAACTTGGAATTACCCGTTAGGAATTAGTTGCAAAATTGTGTTCTACGTTTTGCTTATTGTTAATATATCTGACAATGTATCTGCTCTTGCTTGTTTATGGTGGAATACCATGTCATAATCCTGGCCCTATATTGGAACAAGTTTAAGTTAAGATAGCAAATCTACATTATATAAGATTTAGCTAACATTTAATAACCACTTGTTTATCTTACAGAGACCTGTAGGCTTTCTGTTGGGATTAGAACTACAGTTTTTATGGTGCAGTGGTATAAAATTATAAAAAGAAATGGGTGGCTACTTTCATTTTTTTGCGTAAATATCTATGCTTGTCCCCCATTTAAGAGCTCTATTCCTTCCCACTATGTTGGACCTTTCCTAAATCACAATTCCATTGCTTCAAATCTTTATTAGAAGAGTCTATGTTGTCATGCTTCTTGTACAAAATACCTTGTTTCTGTCAACTTGCCTACTTTTTCTGAATTCTGGATAACTGAACAAGTATACGTTGTACCTTGAAATCACACCTTTTACTTACCGGTTACATGCTTCTTTCTGCTGTCAAACCCAGATAGAAACTCGTAACAATAACTTGGAGATGCAGTCCATAAATAATAAAGCACTGATAGATGAGCTTGATAAACTTCTTGAACGTTTGCGTGTCCCTCCAGAGGTATGTTTTGCACTACATGAACATGATCTTGCTCCCCCACTTCACTTGCATCTCGAGAGTCATGTTTATTTTTTGTGGATTTGTGTTTGACATCTAACAAATGGAGGTTTTTTTTTTCTTTTTCAGTATGCAGCACTTTTAACTGGAGGTTCATTTGACGAGTCTCGTATGCTCCAAAATTTTGAAGCAATGGAATGGTTGAGTAGTGCTTCAGCTGGTTTGAACATTCCAAGTTTGGATCCGTATGCCAACTTACTATCGGTAAGATCTAAACCAATTTATCATCTAGGTTTTAATTTCTGCAAGAAATATACCAAACCACAAGCTTTTGAAATGAGTGGAATATAAAGAATTATAGACATGCAAAAACAAGTGGCCTACATATCGTATGGGATTGGTTTGGAAAATCATGTCTGTCATTAACACCGAACATCTGGAACTTGGAAAACTAGAGATTTAAGCCTACGCATTTTGAAACCTTCTGTTTAAAGACTGTTCTGCTCTCCAGTTTTCTCCCCTTAAATTTAGATTGTTTACTAAAACATACATTCAGTAAATTTGTTTTCACAAGCTAATTTTTGCTTGTTTGCTGTCATTTATTCAAGCATGCTATATGTGTTCCTATCCATGTATCATATGCCATGTTGCAATTCTGAATTAAAATTGCGTAAATCCATCTTCCCCTAATAATGTTTCAAGGATGTGCCTATAATTCATTCAAACAACCTCTCACTTTAGTCTAGAATGTTTTGATTGATCAACACAAGTTCTATGGCAATGCTGGTAGTTGATGTGCTTAGTTTGCAAGAAAGTCGGGTATAATATCTGTTTATCAGAAAGAGAAAAATGAAGTATGAGAATATATGTTGAATTGAAACTAAAACAGATATACAGGTTAAAGAGAAGCGAGGAGAACTTGCAATTTTGAAATCAACCTTTGTACGTAGAGCGTCTGAGTATCTGAGCAATTATTTTGCTAATTTGGTGGATTTTATGATGAGCGACAAGAGTTACTTCTCCCAAGTATACCTTCACCCTTGTACCGCTTCTTACAGGTTTTCGTGATTATATTCAAATATCTTGTTTTGTGACTGTCATTATTTTTTCTTGTCTGCTTGAATGTACATAGAGAGCACAATTGAAGAGGCCTGATCATGCTGATCTGCGGTACAAGTGCAGGACGTATGCACGTCTTCTACAGCACATAAAGGTCTCAAGAGGCATACCTTCAAAAATCCTAACCTATTACCTATTTGTCTATTCTTTCTAATATAATCTGGGGAATCTGCTCCCTTGCGCTGGTTTCAGAGTCTTGATGCGCGCTCCATGGGCCCGTTGAGAAAGACTTACTGTCAATCCCTCAATCTCCTTCTTCGTCGCGAGGTCAGCTTTATTTTTCTCAAATACCATATACTCTAGTAATTTCAGCATTGTTTTACTTTTCTCTATTTAGTTTTTACCATCTACTGGAGAACTGCTTCAGTTTCAAGTGTGATTGGATCGTTATAATAAATTATTATCATAGCTCTAGTTTTTATCACAATGGTCAAAATGGTGACTCCAACTAAACTTGCAAGATTTAGAAAACCATTGGTAGTCCGCTTCAAGTTCCTAAGTGCCGTAACATGTGTTCTGGGTCATACCCCTGAATCTGATAACAGAAGAATTAGCGGCGAACTTGATTGCCACTAGAACTTTGGATCTTCTTGATTACTGGTAACTAGTAATACGAGTGATGGTTTTGTTTAGGTCTTTGATAATATTTCAATATATATATATATAGGCTCGTGAATTTGCAAATGAACTTCGTGCTAGTGTAAAAGTAGCTGCAAAACCCCCGGTTTTGTTTGATGCTGCGGCAGGTCCTGCTCAATCTGCAAACAACATAGATACTTCAGCAGCTTCAGATGCATATGCTAAGATGCTCACAATATTTATTCCACTCCTTGTAGACGAGGTAATAGTCTCAACTCTAAGTTTCAATCGCTCAAGTTATATCCATTTCATATAATAGTTTTTTACCGATTCGATCACTTAAATTGCAGAGTTCTTTTTTTGCACATTTCATGTGCTTTGAAGTTCCCGCGCTTACCGTACCTGAGGGTCATGCAGGTGGTAATCAAAATGGATCTCGTGACATGGACAATGATCCAGACGATTTGGGCATTGAGGACATTGATGGGAGTGAGCGCAAAACTGGTAATGTCTCTCATAAGTAACTATATGTAATATGCTTGTTGATTCTATATCTGTTACACCTCATTAATTATTAATATCTGATTTGTCAGGCACTACTTCAATGGATATGGGAGCATTAAATCAATCTCTTCAAGACTTGCTTGATGGGATCCAAGTAATCTTTCTAAATCAATTGTTTATGAGTGTGGGCATCAAATCAAATAAACTTGCACAAAGAAGTAGAGGAAGCAAATGTTTGCATAAAATTGTTGTTGACGTATATTGGCATGCCAGTGATGCCACATTCTGAATGTTAAAATTATCAGGATAATGGCACTTGTTACATATTTGTTTCTCTACAGTAATTTCGATTAGGTCCTTCATTATGTTTCACCTCTCTAAAAAGATCATAATCATGAAGTAACTAATCGTATTATCTTTATTTGGAATTTAGGAGGACTTTTACGCAGTGGTGGACTGGGCGTGTAAGATTGATCCTTTGCGCTGCATATCGATGCATGGGGTTACAGAATCCTATCTATCGTCTCAGAAAGCTGATGCAGCAGGATTTGTGCGTGTCCTGCTGGGGGACCTGGAGTCAAGAATTTCCATGCATTTCAGTCGGGTAGGATTTTCCCTGTACTCTTGAGGAATTCATTTTTCGTCTTCTGCTTGCTCCAAACAATGGCATCTTTTTAAGGCAACATGTGATCCATCTTGTAGTTCGTCGATGAAGCTTGCCACCAGATTGAGAGAAATGAGCGTAATGTAAAACAGATGGGAGTCCAACCATACATTCCAAGGTAAACTTTAAGTAACTGAGTATGGTTCCTTTTCATGCCTTCATATCTCAGTTTCACCATCAAGCCACAACATTTTTTTTCTTCACTGTGATGAACTGAAAAAGCCTTTAGGTCAAGTTCCATGTCTGTTTTCAGATGTATCTACCAAAATTCAAAGGCTTAGTGTCTGTTTAATTCCAATTGTCAAGGTATCAAATGTCGCACAGTTTGCTATCTGAGATGGATTCACATAGCCTCTACCCACATCCTGCAGTAATATTGATAATACTATAACGTGTCTCGGGTTTAGAAATTCGAAATAATTAGTTACTATTGGCCTTATACTAAAATAGTCTAGTATCAAATGTCGCACAGTTTGCTATCTGAGATGGATTCACATAGCCTCTACCCTAATAAAATAGTCTATTATCGTTTGTGATAGTTTCTCTGGTCCCATATAAGAAAAAGGTAGTAGAATTTTTTTTATGTCGAACACTAGATTCTCTCGTTGAGATGGCTCTAGTTTTGCTCCTTCTTGTGTATTTGCGTCAAATGCCAAATTGCCTTTTGGTAAAATATATAAGACGCTTGCACCTTGGCCATCCCTGTGGAAAATATCTGCTTCGTCCTACCGTTGAAGATGTGCTTAATGGCACTTTTACCACTAGTATATCCAGTTGCGTCCCTGTGTAAGTTTCCTTGAATACTTCATATGTTCAACTGTATGCTGGTTATGTTTAACGTTAACGTGGTTTATAGGTTTGCTGTCTTAGCAGCACGTATGGAGCAGTACATTCGAGGACAAAATCGGGATTTAGTTGATCAGGCATACACAAAATTGGTAAGTGGTTTAGATATCATGTCACCAGGTATAGTATCTTTCCGCTAACACCCGAACTTTGTTCTGCCATTTTTTTATGTAGTATCTGCAAAGTTTTTATATCCATCCTAATCCTTACCTTAGTCATCTTTTCTTGGGAGGTGAGAGGCCTAAACTGTTTATTGATAAGATCAAAAGAACTGCAAGTTGCAGCAACATGCACTAGATGGGTTTTCAACAAAGCTTGAGCAGCTATGTCTAGGATAAATCCGTTAATACATCTAAAACGTGTGGCACTTAAAAATATTCACCCAAACATGATATGTTATGATCAGGCATATGCACCATGACATTCAGGGATTTAAGATTAAGTTGGATCTTTCCAAGATAAAGTTGAATCAATAGTGTAAGGATCATAAAAATTACTGTATCATGGTTTCTGTCATAGTATCTTTGAGCCTTGAAAACTAAATGCACATTTCATTTCCTTAGGCTTGGGACCTGCTTTCCAAGTTCCAATCTCTGTTCTCCTTACCTCTTCATAGAAAGAAAATCAAAACCAAATGTGTTCTTTTATTTAAAGGCAAACATGCTATTTGAGTTTTTAGATCTAGGTAATTTTGATTTTCCTTGGTAAATTCAAAACAAGAAAGTGTATCGTTTGTCCTTTAACAGGTTAGCATTATGTTTGTTACTTTGGAAAAGATTGCACAAGTTGAATTGAAGTATTCTGAAATTGTGCTTCTCGAGAACTATGCTGCCTTCCAGAACAGGTACTCATTAAAGTTGTCGATTTTTGTCATTGTAAAATCATATCATTATAAGCATACTGACTTGAAATTATTGTGCTCAGTCTTTATGAACTAGCAAATGTTGTCCCAACACTTGCGAAATTCTATCACCAGGCCAGTGAAGCTTACGAACAAGCCTCCACGCGTCATATTAATATGGTCATATATATTGTAAGCTTTCCTTTTCAATATTCTCCTGTTTCAAACTAGTTAATGGTTGAGCTCCAATATTAGAGAAATAAATAGAGAATAGGCAGAGGTAACTTTACGACCTTTCTACAGTAGAAACTCCATTAATTAATACTCGATTATTTAATAAACTCTTTTAAATAATATTTTTAGCCGGTCCCGAGTTGGGGACAACGTGCCAAATTAATAATTCGCTAAAATTATAAAACAATACATTTTTGATCAACTATGTAGATCCCATATTATGAAATATAAATTAATAATTCATTATATATATTCAACACATTAATGATTTATGAAGATTTTTTGAAAAATGATTCAATTGTCTTCTGATTTTTGTTAAAATCAATATCACATTGAATTTCATCTCTAATTTTCTTATCATTGTAAGAATTTATGGTGTTTTTGTCTCATAGCTCAGCAAGAAATTATTTAATGTGATTGCCGCTCTAACAACCTCGTTCCCTGAACTTTCGTCATCTTTTTTCCCATCTTTATCAATTCCTATAATGCTCTCAATTATTTCTTCATCAGTCAACAATTGCGTAACTTTGTTTTCTTCCGAATATTCAGAACATTTTAACATTCATTAAATTGCGATAATCCAACTATGCAATCAAATTTTGTTGGTCTTGAGTGATTTCACCGTCTAACTGTTCATCCAAATTTTCTAAACTTGTGTGACGCAATGGGGATTGAAGAGTGCTTTGAAGAATTTAATATTTTACGGTATTTAGAAAATAATTATCACATGATAAATTTATCTATTAGTTAATAAGATATTAATTAATATATAAATTAATTTATCGGTTAATTAATATCTCGCTTAATTAATAAATTCTGTTGGTCCCAACATCATTAATTTATAGAGTTTCTACTGTATATCACATATATAAATATTGAAAGTATCTAACGTAACTCTTAACAATTAGCTTTTGAATTGAGGTAGTGAATATAATAATCATGAAGGCGAGAGGTTCATTTTTTTGCAGCATTTTGATAGACTCTTCTTATTCGCTCGGAGAGTGGAGGATTTGATGTTCACCATGAATCCAGAGGAGGTTGGTATAAGCACTGGTCATGATTCTATATGTTGTGTTATTTAGTTTGCGGAGTAAATAAAATATTCAACGCAAGTTTTATGTGACCTGTTTTCTTTCTTGGGCAAATATATACCTTTTGGCCTTTTCATCTCACAATTCTTTTAAAGTATTTTTGTAAAAATTATTCAGATCCCTTACCAGCTAGGTCTATCTAAAGCCGATCTTCGCAAGGTGTTAAAATCTAGTTTGTCTGGGGTAAGCCGAGATAATCTCATTCAAAATTCTCGCACCTAATCTTTTGCGTTCATAGTTAATTAGCATATGTTTCATGTAACAGGTGGACAAGTCCGTCAGTGCAATGTATAGGAAGTTAGGGAAGAATTTGACTTCAGAGGAGTTACTACCATCCTTATGGGATAAATGCAAGGTGAGACCTGTCTTTTCTTCTTATAATCATCAATTTAACACTTTTTAGTTGGTCATTATGTGGTTCATGCTTCACAAGGAAATTTGATACAGTAGAAATTATTATATGGAAGATTTTATTTTCTTTTGGTTGACAAGAGAGGGAAGGAAGCAACTTTACTAAAAGAATGATGTTGTGTCTTTGACAGAGGGATTTTCTGGATAAGTACGTAAGTTTTGTAGAATTGGTTGCGAAAATCTACCCGAATGAACCTGTTCCAGCTCCACAAGAACTGAAAGAGCTTCTTGCTAACATGTAGATGGAGAAAGTTTGTTCGTACCATAAGATATATAGCGGTGTACAGTTAGCCTACAATTCAATCTCCACCTGATCCGAAATTGGATCACCCTTCTTCACTCCACATTTTGTAATTCAATTTCTTTTTTGGCACCAGCCACCAGGGTTCCTATTCCATTTACATTGGTTCCTGGTTCATTCTATTTGAGGGTCTTTTGAAAAAGGTTAATTTTTTGGTTTCCGTTGCAGTTATACGTGAAATGAGCTTTGTAGTGACTCGTACTTGAAAGTTCTTGTTCATGAAATCTCAGACTCGTATCTTTATAGCATAATTTTGAAATTCTTGTATACTCCCTCCGTCCCACTATTAATTGACCTAGTTGTACAATTTAAAAATAATTTATCTCTCAAACTATACCATGGATATTCGTAAATTTTATATCATTGAAAAATATTTTAACGTAAACTAAATTTATATAAGATAAGAGGAGTTTTCATGAGATCTCCAAACTCTTGAGCGGAGACTGATCCGCTGACCTTTTATTTGAGAGTCAGGCTCCTGGCCTACCGGGCTAACCATGATGGTTACCAATTTAAACTATTACGGAACCAAATCAGATTATCGAAATGACAATTATGGTTACCAAGCAGGCACAATGAACGGGCAATAGAGCTTAGTTATCAGGTGAGAGCTCAAATCTTTGTCTACCAATTAGCAACAACAAGATATGTAATTTATAACCACGAGCATATTGGATTTAAAGAGTAGGATATAGACGTTATTAATTTCCTTGAGCTTTCTCTTGATGTTATTTATTTTGTGTTAGCTTTTTTGGAGCTTTTTGAGTTATCTTTGCAGTTATTTTTTTTTAAAACACTAAGGGATTAAATTTGGCTGTTGCATAAGTAATGATGTGCCTGGAGCAGTGTTGACATTTTAATCATCAGAACTTCATTAGGCGCTTCCATTTGAAGTCCTTGGAGGCCTGACTTTAGCAGTTGGAGATGCTTCATCCACATAGCAAACTTCCTAATTTGAGTTCGATTTCGCTTCAGGGTTGATATCCGTTGTGGGTTTTTGACAAACTCTAGGCAGAGGAGTACCTTTGTAGGCCTTGCAGACAGCTTTTAGGAAGTTATCATATTCCTGCAAAGTGCAAACGAAACAAATAAAGTTAGTTCTTAAACAAGAAATGTTCTACAGATAACAGCGTCAAAAATCATTGCTTTCAAATATGAAGATATCTAGACCAAGAATTGAGTGAACTTACATCATAAAGTGGCACTTTATTCACAGTCACCCAAGGAACATATTGGTGAGAGGGGATAAGAGCACTAGTTTCATTCACTATTGTAACTCAAGCTGCAAATGCAAGTCAGAAGAGTCAAATACATGGTTAAACTTGGCCTTATGACCAGTGAGACCCAATTCAGATGCGACAAAATTTTCAAAATAGAACTTCTGTATCAGCGACACCCCAGTGGAAAGAAATGCAACACGAGAACAAATTTATACCTTTAGTCCTAACCCACTGTTTATACAGTTCATAATAGGTTTCGCGTTGAACCCTGGTTTCCTAAGACAAGAAAACCATTGACTAGTATTTCCCTTCAAAAATCAAGTCTTCTACACAATAAATAAAATATGAATGCATCTCCTGCATCAAAAATTCATCGAATCAAATTAAAAGGTAAACCAAATGAAGACTTTCATTTTTGATAT
This sequence comes from Papaver atlanticum, assembly GCA_023531105.1. Classification (NCBI taxonomy): domain Eukaryota; kingdom Viridiplantae; phylum Streptophyta; class Magnoliopsida; order Ranunculales; family Papaveraceae; genus Papaver; species Papaver atlanticum. The sequence goes on from JAJJMB010016912.1 coordinate 1,904,250, forward strand.
GTAATTCACAGGTTGAGAATTCAAAACTAATCTTACAACAACAGGCCATGCATGAATTGCACATGCTTCCACTTGATTCAGAAAGCATCCTTTTGGTCCCTGCTGAAAATATTCCAACAAGAAAAAACAAAAAAACAAATCAAGTTACGATATGCATGTCAACGAGAACCGGAAAAAATTCCTTAACACCAAACAAATTGGAAAATTCAACATTTGAAGTGCTTAAGAGAAAAAAAGAGAATTAGAGAGATACCTGGCAGATAATTCTGTTGTTTTCTCCTACTATAGCATTCCCATATGGGACGAGTTTGAGATCCATAATGTCAGTGATTCTGCTTGTGAATATCTTTGGGAAGTTATTCACTATGAAATTTGTACACCCAGGACATAATGTATCATAATAGAGAGCCAGAGAAACTTTTGTAGGTTTACTGCTAGGTACTGGTGCTACACCTGGATTTTGTGCCGGCAATGCTGATGTCACAACTGCAGCAACTGAAGACAAGTTTTGAGTTGAAACTAAGAGAATCGTCAGAGAGAAAACTAATTTGAATGCAGAAGAAGCCATGGTTATAGAATAAGCTTAAGATTCAAGTTTAGAGTGACAATGGGATGGGAAAATATCAAGGTTTATAAAGAAATTGGGATCACCATTTCTGGTCGTTCTGAGTGGGTAGCTGGAACCCAAATTAATGTTTATAGACATTTTTGGCACAACTTTGATATATCATGCTTGCCAGCTGCAGCAGTGGCTCACCAGTGGAAACTTCAAGGAAAGGAGTAACCAAACCGATTTCATTTTCAGAAATATTCCCTTTGCTTTTCATGTTGGTGGAAATAGTTTTCAATAGGATAACTTAAATTGGGTTAAATTAGTTCAGTTCATAAGCTTGAAATAGGTGTAAAGCAGAACATTTAATTCAAAGTTGTTTGATGTCCATATCAAACCTGCTCTGAACTTGTACATCAAAAAATCAAATTCTTTTTCATGCTTTCACGGTTGGGATAGGGGTATATCTTGTTTTACCAGAAAATAGTTTGTGGGAGTTCACACTAAGAAGCCCATAACGCCATGATTCGATAGTTGACAGAACCATGACTGCATAAAGAAAACAACCTACGCCACAATACAATAGGTTAGACCTGATTTAGTTGCCAAGCAAGATAGAATTTGTACCAATTACGAAGTGATTGGCATCGGTTCTATTCCACAAGGCATAAATATTTACCAAGAGAAGGAAAAACCGGGTTGTATGTTCGTTTGTAAATCCAGGCCATAATAATCCTAAGCTGCCGTAGGAACGTGTTTCCCGAAAGAGCTAAGTGTGTGGGTCAACAGTTTGAGGCAAGTTGATAGGTCTAAAGCACTTCATAATACAAAAATGGACTAATTATAATTTGGAAATGAACTTCAGGCTAACTCAGCTTCAAGATTAGGAGCATGAACGGCGATTGGGTGCATGCACCTATGTGGATATCCTATTCACCCTTGGGTGAATGTGAATCACTAGAGAAATGAATGATAAAAAACACGACACATTGACACACACAAGTACAAGCGGCAAGTTGTCTATCGGTGGTTTTGATTAAACACTCACACTTAGTCATAGGTCATTATAAGCTCGTGGAGTCGGGGAAACCTGCCCATTAAATATTTCAGCCACTATATTTGCAATAGAAGTTGCAATAACCTGCTATCAATTATTGTCTGCTCCTCAACAACGTGAAGTCTCTCTCTTCGTTGCACGAGGGGCGGAGATTATAAGGTTAAAGTAATGAGAAATAACTCTAGGACTCCTAGGTTAAAGTAGTAGATGGGTTCTTAATGGAGCATCTACAGCATAGATTTAATGAACATAACTACATTTACAACGTACTTAATAAGTTGGCTGGGACACCAGAGCATTCGTGATAATGTGGACATATATTAGCACCAACAAGTATTATCTGTAGAGTGAGTTCTCCCTCCATATCACTTATTCAAGAAAGCACGCATATTACACTCAACAATGAAAAGAGTACAAAGCTTCTAGTATGACATTTGGTGCACAAATATTCCCTTAAAACTCAAATACCCTCAACCTTGGAAGATATGCCAAAGTAAGAAAGGGTAGGAAAGACCGTTTTAAGTGAAATAATATCCTTTATCACTCTCAAGCTACTTAAAAATTGGGGTTTGCTTAAAATCTTGAAGCTTTTGAGGGGAATTAGAAGGATGGGGTGGCTCGGCTCCTGGACTATATAAGCGACGTGGAGCTGCAGGGCATAATTTCATGCTGAGCGAATTATTGTATCCAAAATGTGGATGATCAAAGCGATATAATTGAGTTCCTAAGCTACTCTCAAACGAAGTTATAGTGTTACGCCTTTTTCCCACTTAGATAACCTTAGGCAATGCCTACTGCCTTCAACCTCAAAATCACATGAGCAAGTTGTACTTGCTGGCTCTTACAAGGTATATCTGGTCTTAGTTTCCAGAGTATCCTAATATTAAAAGTGCAATGCTATTTTCAATGGTTTTTTCTTAAGTCTTCTTCGAAAGAGACAATGGCAGAATATCTTACAAACTTTAAGTGTGGTAACGATAAAAATCAATAACTAGATGACCTTGTGTAGAGGAGACTCGGGAGGGCCTTTCAGAACCACCGAAACCCTTAAGACCACAAATTATGTTAAACTAAATTCTACAGAAAGTTGTCTGATCTGCAATCCTCTTCTAAGTGGTGGCATCCGTCAATATCTTGGAATTTTTTTGTCAAGAGTTGACTGGAATGCCCAGCATTGGAGTAACGTAGTTCTGTTACTGTATTGAAGTAGAAGATTGTCAAGCTAAGTGAAGTTTCACATGTTATATTTATAGAATAGAAAGATTACAAGGAGAACACAGAAGAAGGGATGATGTGAAATTGCTAACTGTTGGAATTATAAGGCATAATTCCTTAATCGGTTGAATAGAAATTAAGTATGGGAACTTTACCAAGGGTTGGCAACAGTTTGAAACTTGGTTTTCAAGTAGTTACCATAATACAGTTCCTAATACTTAAAGGTGTGTCTTTTCGGAAGGGATTTGAGTCTATTCAAGGACCAAACGTGGTGTCTCTTAGGAAAAGAGTCTTGTCCCTGGTTTTCAGTCACCATTCTCCTTAAAATACTCCTATCGATTTCCCAATTCAACATCAGTTTTTACTCGGGGAAATTATCGTTTGGTCATATTTTATGTGGTCCCAAGTTAATTTGGTCAACCAACAAAAGGGGAGTTCTGTTTGGTCCTTATTTATTCAAAAATATTAAAGTATCTAAAGTACATTTTCTCTCTCTCATATTTCCTCTTTTTCTCACGTGTTTTTTTCCTTTTCATCTCTTCTTTATTTTTTCTCTACTAATTTCTCTCTCTTCCTAACATTAATAAATAAAAAAATTAAAAATGAAATATCTCTCAAGATATAAGTCGAAAATTAATAAATTTTATATATTCGGAAAGGTCTCGTCGAGATTTACACAACGAGTACCTATTATACTATGTTTTGAAAATTTAATTTTTTCGGTGTAATAGTAGTTCATATCCGAGAATGAACATTATTTTAGAACATGATAGTTCATTCTACTTCTAGCAGTTCATTTTGTAGAATGAACTCGTATATGCTAGCAATTTGTTTTGCAGAATGAACTCATAAAAGTAGTTCATTATTAAGAATAAAGTCTCAATAGTAGTTCATTATTATAATTCATATTGTAGAATGAAATCTTGATAAATGTCTTCTTGTCGAATGAACTCCTAATGGTTGTTCATATTGTAGGATTGATAATTCATGTTGTAAAATGAACTCGTAATGATAATCAAGTATGATAGTTCATATTGTAGAATGAACTCATAATAGGTGTTCATTATGGTAGTTCATATTATAAAATGAACTCGTAAATGGTAGTTCATATAGTAGAATGAACTCGTTATAGGTGTTCATATTGTAGAATGAACTCCTAATGGTATTTCATATGGTAGAACGAACTCGTAATAGTAGTTCATTATACCAGATCATTTTGTAGAATGAACTCGTATGTTACTTAATCATGACAGTTCATTCTGTAGAATGAACTAGCTAGTATGATAGTTCATTAAAGTAGTTCATTCTGTATAATGAACTCGTATAATAGTTCATTTTATAGTTATTTTTTAGCTTAAGGATAAGATAAAAATTAAAAGCTCTGAAATATAGCAACAATGTTACTCGTTGGAAAGATCTCGTCGAGGGCTTTCCGAGTATATAAAATTTATCATTTTTGGACATGTGGATCAAAAGATATTTCAATTCTAAGTTTTTATTTATTTATTTATATTAAGAATGAGAAAATGAGAAAAAAAAGGCATTTTCCTACCACTATTAAAACATTATGACGTCATTTCGCGTGGGTATTGTCCACTCTAGGACCAAACAGTAATATTTAGGACCAAACAATAATATATATTTAAAAAAAGGACCAAACACACAGTTGACTTGGTCAACAGGACCAAACTAACTCAATTATATTTTTTCTAGGACTATATGGTAGTTTCTACTTTTTACTCCGGTTTCTATTTGAGTTTTGAGTGTCGAAAAGAGATTACAGAAAAGCACAATTTAGTTTGATAGTTCTTGATTGATTGAAGTGCTGCATCAACCAAGAAGAAGATTGTTGTATCCTGGGAGACGAATTCCAATTAACCTTACGACATCATTTTAAGGACACAGAGAATTTCTCTTGCCTCAATCCACTGTTTGCTATTTCGATCTCTTATTATCTCTGTCCTTATTTTTCTCTTCAACTTTACTTTGAATGAATGTTTATATTTCACTAGTGATGCAATTGATGTAACCCTTGGTGAGATTGAACAGTTGGGTATTGGTTGAATACGTCCAACATTGCAGGTGGTGTATAGAATTGAGGTTGAAGAGTATCAACATCCCGATACAATTTTGTTGCAAACCTAGTGTTTGTGTTAATGTCTCAATGGGGTTTAGTACAAATTTAAGTTACTGACTTTTATCAATTTGTTGCTTTTACTTTAACTTGTTTCTTGTAATTGTTACTTAGTATATTTTCCAACACTAATAAGCAAAAGACAAATAAAGAAAAAGACATAATTTACTTATAACAAAAGACCTAAACACTTTTGGTAAATCGGTGAGATTGAACAGTTATGTATTGGTTGAATACGTCCAACATTGCAGGTGGTGTATAAAATTGAGGTTGAAGAGTATCAACATCCCTATACAATTCTGTTGCAAACCCAGTGTCTGTGTTAATGTCTCAATGGGGTTTAGTACAAATTTAAGTCACTAACTTTTATCAATTTGTTGTTTTTACATTATTATTCTTTTAAAGAAAAAAGGTTATATTAAAGAGAAATAAATAAAATGTACAACCTAGGAACATTCAACACATCTTCTAACCGTGTAGAATATTGTCCCAATTGAACAAAATTTGGTTTACAGAATAACCTCTAAAAACTTCCTTATCCACATCCTTGTGCCTACCACCAAAGACTCTACTACTTCTTTCCTTCCACAAATGCCATATAACATCATAAATTATCTTCCACCAAATATCCTTGTATCTTCCTTTAAGTTTGATTAGCTTCCAAGACTCAAACATTCTTTTAAACAGTTGGAGGACACACATCTTCCTTCTTACAGAATGGAACAAAACACATTGTATGTTCATACCCCTGTGCTTCAACATTGTGAGTGTCGGTAAAGACTCATGAAAGTTAGCCCACAAGAGGTACTCCAGATTTCCACAAAAACTGCTCAAAATTGCAGTCATCCCCCCCCTCATAACACTTACTAACAGAATCATTGTTTGAGAAACTCACCGAATCATTTCCATCTGACATTGGATAAACAGGTCCCAACTCATTGCAAAGTAGATCCCATTCTAACTGTTCAGTAGCAGATAAATTCCTCCAAGTCTGACAAGTAAATCTCCCATCCTCAAATCATACTAGCAATTGGGGCTTGTTTCTGACCGCACACTTTATAAATTGAAGGGTATTTACACCTCAAAGGGCCATCAGTTAGAATGGGATCTACGACAATGGCCCATGCAGGTCTCGAACCTGCGACCTTCGCGTTATTAGCACGACGCTCTAACCAACTGAGCTAATGGGCCACTGGGTGCTTAGACATTTCACATTTTATTATATATTATAATATTATGTTCGGGGAGATATCTGCTTATGGTTTCCTGACAATTTGTTCTATAACTAGACCAATACGGCAATACCATTGAATATACGAACTCTCCTTTTGGTCACTTGATTCACAAAATGACGGAAATCTGTAAGGAAGGAGATAACATCAGGTGCGACAGAACAAATTGTATTCTTGAGAAAAGGGAATTTGCCGTCTCTTTAGTATATTCCTGCTACACAGGCCCCGTTACGACTAAAATATCCTGTCAAAAGTGTGCCTGCCGATAAGATAAATGTAAACCATAGATTGTAGCACAAGCAGGTCCACACACGCTTCAAATTCGAACTTCCATCCCTTGATTTTTATCTGACAAGAAATCAGTATAACTACACTTCATTCTGCATTAAGTATGTGGTTGAAGACAACAATGTTCTGTTGGTTTTTACTTGTTATATTCTAAGCATGGGTTTAAAGGGTTCCAAAACCATTACTTGGTTTTTGTGTCGCAAGCCAAAAGTGTAAAATTGTTCACTTTAAGTGATAGATTTTATTTTCTGTTTTTACAAATCATTGTCAGATTAGCACGAGGAGCTAGCGTGTTACATGCATTGAGATTGATCGACATGAAGAGCAGCTAGCAATTTATTTTTATTTATTTTTTAATTTTTATACATTTATGTCTACATAGAATTACATATTTGATCTTAAGATAATTTCGTTCACCAGACTCCTCATCTGTAAGAAATTAGTATGTACCTAGGACATGTACAGTTTTGTGACAAATGATTAAAAGAATAATGGACTAGATTTCCGTTGGTTCTATAGTACTCGGTAAAAATTGCTAAATATATGTTGGTTATCTTCAACTTGCTGTTTGATGAGCTAAGGAGAGTTTTGACAAAAGGAAGACACAAGCTGAGGAAACTAATATGGCTCCAGCAAAGCAGGCAAGATCAACTCCGGTAACCAAAGGTACATTCTTGAACTTGTCCAGAACCCCAACCTGAAGTATCATCAATATTGCGTGCCCAATTTTTGACTTGGCTTGTGATACTGACTGCATTCCAATACATGCTGGTAGACCCTGTAAACAAAAAAAAGAACGAAAGTTGTTATTGAAAAGTACTAAGCAGAGCTATGGGTTTTGTTCACTTAAGTTACCAAAGTTACATTAGATTACATGCAGATTGATAAAGTGATATGCTGAGAACATAGAGTAAGTATGAACAAGTTTACCTTGCGATGGAAGAGCCCGAATAAGTTTGACCCGGAAATCAAAACCCCTTTTTCTTTGTTCATGGTCCTTGATCCCACAAACATAACATACAATCCCATCCCAAAAATAAGTAGGGAACTTCCTAGAAGAAACATATCTGGCAAGAAAGGTAAACTCATTCTCATTGATGGAATATATGGAAAAAGTTAAAAGAAATTCGACAAAAGGAATCAAGTGGACATACCTATAGCTTCAATTAGCAAATGCATAACATGCCCTTGATCTGATTTTTCTGATGTGGCTTTAAAGTATTCAATATATGACTCTAGAATAAAAAAAACACCCTGCATTGAAAATTTCAAAACGAAATCGCATTATTAACATGGTCTAATGATGTTGTTTTAAGTTTGAAAACGAGAAGAAAAGGAACAAAGCATAGTCATTATATTAACATGGTCTAATGATGTATTTACCTCAATGAAGCATAATACTGAGCCTAATAAAGAACCTGCAACCGCGAACAATGTAAAGAATCGACAATCAACTATGCCCTGCATGAGAAATTCACGTACACTGATCAGTACCTTGACCATTTGTACGAAAATGCAAACTATGTATTCAGTAAAAAGAACTAGATACACAAAATTCAAGAAGATTTTAATGAATTAAGCATACCAACCTTTTCTATCATCATTTGAACCCGTTCTGTCCATGATTTTCGGCGCACTGAAAATCTGGATATCCTTCTAACAACATCCGTAACAGCTGCTGCGAGGGAAACCAAATCCTGTATATTGTTGCTCTTTGTTTGTGGTTCTGTTGATACAAGAGTGTTTTCTGATGCAACTACTGCTTTCACCACTGTGGATCTAGACTTCATATCTTCATTTAACGTAATTCCCTTCTCTTTTTTCGCCCCACCTCCATTGCTTAAGCTCCTAACCGTTGAAGAAGAAGAATTAGAATTGAGAGAATTAGAAGGTGCAGTGAATCTCAGTGGTCTTGATACACGTAGCAATCTACCTGTGATTGCCATTGTTAATACTGGTATTTCTAATTTGATTCTTATGTCGTTGATGTTGTTAAGTATTGAAGTTTGATTAGTCTTGTGAACGGGTGTTGCTGCTACCTAGCTGTTGTTTTGTTGTTGTTACTTGTTATTCTTATTTGTGGTATTATAGGGTCATGTGTTCTATTTAAATGTGGTAAAGGCAGAAGAATAACTATATGCAATTTCTCATAGAAGAAGATGCGATTATTCTGGACGGATATTATTACTAGACGAAGCAATGAAGCAACTGAGGAGTTTTGTCGATATGTGAAACTAGGAAACAGAAAGAGGGTTTGGTGTTGAACAGAGAAAACGCCAACTGTGGCGGTAGAAGAGAAAATCAAACCCTCGGCATGAGCTAAAGTTTTACTTTGCGTTCGCAACATGGGTCCTGTAGTTACTACAGCCGAACACGTGTCCGGTGAGAACGCTTTATCATGATTGGAACTTGGAAGAGAGCTTTGATGATATTTAGCATAATAGCATGTTTTTTTTTCCATCCACTAGTACTGTATTAGAGTTCGCATTGGACCGTCAAAAGTTTGTGTATGACGCGGTTCGTGCAGAGGAAGCCAGCAGAAATTGTAGTTTTGTGACGTAGTTTAAGTCAGCGCAGGGGCCAGGTTTGTGGAAGAATTGAATTGCAGTACCTTGGCCTCACTCGGACAAATCGTTTGGAAGGTAAAAGGTGTGAAAAACGGGAGTTGAACTTGGCTAATCAAGAAGCAGTGGTGGCCAAGGAATTGGTGCAATTTCCTGGTAGGTTTTGTTTGTTTTCCCCACAATAGCTGTAACCTCCTACATTTCGACCTCTCGATGACGATTTCAATGAGATGGGTTCAGCTTGTTAGTATTTCCTGGGGCTTTTTCTGTCTAAATTTCGAAACTTCAAAATCATGTCTGTCAGCTGTAATGCATAGTTTTAAACAACTCGTATTCTCGTAATGAAACAAGTCAAACTTGAATTCTACTGCGTCCAAATTTTAGCTCTTATAACTCGTGCAACAGGTTGTATTTTGACCCGTAATCATTATCCTAGGCAAAGCTTAACGAATTGTTAAGCTCGAATTAATTGTTAACCAATTCCAAATTAGAGACTTTTATTTATCTTTTTGTCCAGACTACATGAATCATTTGATTTTCTCCCAACAAAAACGTGCTTATTTATGCTCCTATTAACCATCCACATTTTAAAGGCTGATTATGTGAAATCAAATAATGAAATAGGTAACTTGCTAAACAATTTCTCTTTTGTTAGGCCAAGGCCAATTTGTTTGCTTTTTCTTTCTCAATAATGAGATATATTGTTTCCCTTTTTCCCTTTAATCATACTGAACCCGGATCCTGACTTCCCCGGGTGTTGGAGAAGTGTGAACTCATGAGAGAGCTGAGGACCACCAAAGCCACAACCCAGACAAAATCTAAAGCTCTAAGGAGATCACCATCGTATAATATGATGATGATAATCAAATGAGAGGCAACCAGTAAACTAAAAACACCAGAAAAAGAACCAAAAAAAAAAAAATGCAAAAAAATAACAGATCGACAGAGAGATGGAAACAAGAGAAATGTAGCTCAAAAGTGCTTGAGATGCAATCAACGGTAGATTATTTACCACCTCATTCTTTTAAAGAGTTTATTGGTTATCATCATCGCTACATTTAAACTCTTTTTCCATAACCCAGACAGACTATAGAAACAGAAAATTCCGAGGAAACCAAAAGAGAGGAGATTGAAACGAAATCAAAATCACATTGAATAATTCTGGACTAAAATTGATTCAAAGAAGAAGAAGTAAAAATTCCTCATCAGACAAATGCCTCGATTAGCCGTCACAATATAAATATCGGACTCGTCATCTTAAGTTTTGATCATCACTGAGAAATATCACAAACAAAAAGAAAATCAACGAATTGTATCTACTGATTGGTTGGTCCAATCTAATGACTACTAAATCAAGGAAATAAGAGGATGATGACAAACAAAAGTGTAAATGATGATTACATTGTTAGATCATTTTGCCCGTAGATGGAGAGAGACAGAGTAGTAGGCAGAGAAAATATAAGTGGTTGGCCGTTGTGTTTATACTTTATAGCCTCTATATGATTTTAGGGTTAGGGTTCACATCATGTTACATTTGTGGTAAAGGTTACCGAAACTACCACTGACAAAATATATAATGACAGTTTGTTTTTGGATTCAGTGTCCCGTATAACGAAAATCTTGTTGTGTGGACTTCCGCAGAGGCGGAAGTGGTATCCACGTATACTTATCTACGGTCGACCCTAGACTTTTGGTAACTGCTTGCGCATAACCTAGGTCTATTTGGGTACCAAACTCGGGATGGCACAGCTCCAACAAAGCGCATAACCTAGGGCACGATCTTCGGCCTTGTAGTAGTCTTGCTTAGTTGCTTTAGCTCAGTCTTTAATAAGCGGCCGCAAGGGAGCCATTAATTTAGATGCTCTCTTTTGGTAGACTAAACGACTCAACTAAGGCTTAGTTTTGATAAAAGCGGTTTTCTGTTGTGCCGTGTAAAAAGGGCAGTTGAACGTTTGGTAAAATATAAATTAAAGTTAAAGCTAAAAAGAATCATGTTAATACCGATCGTGGGTCTATTTTTCTGAATTGAAATGCACCACTGTCGATATTGTCGATATTAAATTATCAATTACGACTTGTATTCATGGCAATGCGAACTGTAAGGTTTCACTATCGACATAAAGGAAAGATTGAAAAGGGACACCAGAGTCTTCATTCAACTAAAAACAATATATTATGTTTGAAAATTTCCTAATCTCAGCCGATTTTGAACCGAAACAACCGAGTCAGACGATTTTATCACTAGAATATCGTCTCGGCGAAATTTCATATCTCGTCTCTCTTCATCGCGAAACCGAGAAAACCGGCGATATCTCGGCCGAGATGGCCGAGATTAACTATACTGCTCCAAACCTTTCCTAATGCTAGACCAGATCCAAGAAATCTTAGAGTTGTTTGAACTAATAATAAGATTTGAGTTTCTAAAGTATTTGGATTTTAGTACTTTTGCCCAAAGAGAAGATGATTTAGAAACAACTCTTCAGGCTAGCATGGTGAGCAAAGACACATTTAACATTCTTGAATTTTTGATACCAACACTTATGCGCACAGGTGTTCCAGCAAAATTCACTTATCCCTTCTCTCTTGTCTTTTCAAAAATTGAACTTACTACGGGTATTCAAGATTTCATTTGAAGACCCTAATTCACGTGTTCGTTTAGATATAAGTACCCAAGAGTCAAGCTTAACATTAATTCAGAAAGGAATTACTAAAGTTTACACCTAGATTAATTCTGGTCTGTTAAATTGTCCTCAGTTTCCGTAATTAGTGGATCCATGTGCCACTTGTTTCCATTCATATGGAACTAGGTTGTCCCTGCTATAGTACTCTAGTGGATAGCTAGTAGTGTATTGATTGTAGTTGGCATGGCCTAATGGCTCGAATACATAACCACTGATTTGAGTTTTTTCTTGCGATGTTGATGTTGCTCAAGTCCGTACCTACTGTTCCACATGTGTTGTTGACAAACACGTCTTGGCTAATATCCATTCTGACTAAGATATTTTTGTGGTTGCAAAAATAGATGTTGGGTTATATTCATCGTGTCCATGGTACTTTGGTAGTGGGCAATGAAGTGTGGTTTACATATATCGCGTCCATGGTATTTTTTAGGTGGCCAAACAAATGTGGTTCCGACATACATCGCGTTGATGATAATTTTATGATGGACAAAGATTTGTGGGTCTATGTATACATCACGTCCATGGTACTTTTGTGGTTGCAAAACCAGACATGGGTTCATATACATCGTGTCCAGCATATTTTGGTGGCAGCCAAAAAAGTATGGGTTAACATACATCACGACCATGGTATTTATGTGGTGGTCGTAAAATGTGGGTTAATGTACATCGCATCCATGGTACTTTTGTGCATGCAAAATCAAATCTGGATTGATGCACATCGCGTCTAACTTAATTTCGTGGTTCCAAAAATTATGTGGGTTAACATACATTGCGTCTTACATATTTCTGCACTTTCTATGTTGCCGTTGGATAGAAATTGGACGACCAGTTTTTTTTCTAGTTTCCAAAAATTAGTGGCAGAAATTCTTCTTAACAAAATTTCGTGTATGTTGGAGACCTATGTGTCCTTAAGCTTGGCCGACCAATTTTTCGTGTAGTCGGATGATTTTGGCTAGCTATTTAAGGTTTTCTTGTAGTGTTTATTCAAACCTAATCCAGAACTCAATAATGTGTCCACTAAAAGGTACAAGAATACAAATATTTTAAACTCTCAGCAGTTTCAAGTAGAAAATGATCCTTTTTCCGTCTGTGAGAATATTTTTCTAATTTTTGTTCCCTCATGGTGGGTTGATTAGTTTTCCACGCTTGTTCAGTGATGTTTTACTTCATGCTAGACCGTTTCTATATGTTGCTTAAATTCTTCCTCGCGACGTACTAGTAGCACCATAACTCGTTTTTCCATATTGTTGTCAAGTAGTTTGTTAAAGAATTTACTTTAAGCTATAAAAGGAATTAACTCATGTTACTTGCAGATAAAATATTTGAAGAAGAAAAATACACGAGGGGTTCCCATTTGGCTCTCATGAAGCTGTTGTTTATGCTTTGTCATATTTACATTCATGTGTGCTTTTCTCATGTTATGGATGATAATAAAAAAAGTTATTCAACAGGTATAAGATTTTATTTTGCTTCGAAACAGATCGTTAATCCAAAACTATGGCGCAACAGTTATCACATGTTGTCTCCTTAACTCCATAGTCAGTGACTTGTGAGAAGTGAAACCTTGCAATGCCTAAGTTAGCACTCAGCGAAATATTTCGCAAGAAAATCATAACGATGTTGTGTCCCTAAACAACCACCACTTTACATGTGCATTCATCGGTAACATAATCACTTTTTAGATGACCTAATTTTTGACACCCGGTACATCTTATTCTTGATAATTGGTTTTCTTGATAGTTGTAGTAAAACATCATCGAGAGCTAATTCTCAAAGACAAATCTCCTGGTAGAATAATTGTGACTTCATTAGTCGCTGAAAAATATAGCATCTCTCCTATATAAAGACATTATAATGCAGAGAAACTTTGACATTTTGCTCATAAGGATTGATATCTCTTAATAACTCGTGCTCTCGACAGTACTTGGCACATATATCATTATTTTTGAAAAAGAATTTTGAAGCATTTGGTAAAATACCAATTTTTTTTTACCCTTACCAAAATACTACTCTGAAATTCCCAAGTATCTTGAGGCTTTTGGTTGGTGGAGAATCGACTTTCAGCAACAATTTAATTTCAGGCTCATCGAGCCCGGTGCAGGATGGGTTCGTCGAACCCGGTTTAGGATCTGTACAATATAATCATTATCATGGAATCATTTTCCCTCCCGACCAAGAAGATATAATTCGGGGTAAATATGACTTTTAATTTGTCAGATAACTGCCACCTAGTACTTGACTGGATGAAACTGTTATTTGAGAAAACGGTCATAAAAGAGCGTACTTTAGAAAAGTTTTAAAATTCGAGGGTATTATTTTTGTGTGCTTTCAAAACTACAAGCACTTTACTAAAAAAAATCCAAGAAGTTTTTGAATTATCCTAAGAACATCGCTATCTGAATGGGAATAATATAGACCCTGAATAGAAAGAATATAATTAGGAAAATTCATGTATATAATACTAATATATATGTATTTTTTTTTATCCAAATTGTATCCAAGACAGATAAATACATCTGATGCTTTCTACTCTCTAATTTGCTTTTGAACTCGAATGGTACTCATTTCTGTCATATTAATCTCTCAAAGTCTTAGTAGGTTCGTGCATTTATTTTCCTGTGGCATGAACATTTTCCAAATCTTGGTTCCTTCTTGGATGAATTGGTTTATCTTTTACCTTTTTGTTGCACTTATTGAATATCCTACTTCTACATGATTTTAAGGGAAGTTCTTATGGGATTTTTTTTTTTAAGTATTTAGGTCAGCCACGTATGTTGGAAAAAGTGATTTTCCAATATAGGAAAATATATTGGGCGACAGAAGAAGAAGCACACGGTTGTAGCTGGTATGCATATTTTTGGTTGGGCAGCTGGCGGTTGGAGTAAACTCGCTGGCGTTGGATGGTAAGCCGCGAGAAGTTGAAAGGAGGTGGAATACATTTTTCATCGTTGAAGTTTTTCACACTATCCAAGACATGCTCAACTGATGAAGTTGAGTATGATGAACTCGAAAGAGTGTTTGTGTTATGGTTATTTGGTCAAACATCCTTTCCTAACTCAACCAGTGTTTCTCACGTTGGTTGGATTGAAGCATTAAATATCTTCATGGTACATCATATCATGATTGATGCTCTTCAATTTTAGCAGAAATATACCACGGCCTCGATGCAGCATCCATAGGTGTAACCAACTTCACTGGTTTTGAGGGCATCTAAAGGTAAATATCTAATTTCTGTTTTTTAAAGTACGTATTTTTTTGAATAAAAACATGGTATAAATACTAGATTGTGAAATTATTTCCAGTATTAGTGGTATACCTACTTCCATGTTAGTAAACCAATGCTTAAAGACAATACCCCTAGAGTTCGAATAATGGACATGTACTACAAGAATAACTGGATAAGAACATCGGTAACGATTGAATAATTTCCGCTTTTGTTCAAAGAGACAAAGAACGCCCAAAATGTTTTTTCATCCTTACTAAAGTTTTACTGAGTTTGGAGATCCTGAGGTACAAGCTATTCTTGATTGTTCACTCCAAAAAGTTATTTTTTCACATAGGAAATGAACATAGGTGTTTGGTATTTGGAAGAAAGACTACTTACCAATCACAAAGTACTTTTACAAGAGCGATTAACTCCCCAAAACAGATGCAAGTGTCTGTATCGAATTTTGATAGGTTGCGACAGATGCCACAGGAGAGGTTTGAATTAAACGTTTAAATGAATATTAATGAAGCACATATCTCAGATGGTACCAGAGAATTGTATAGCCAGAAATTTCTGTTCACGACATGCACATCTATGGGTTTGACTTCCCGGTGTTGGGTCGTATTGGTCGTGATAAGTTTATCATTCTTACCCAGACGCATCCAAAAGAACCATGCTTTTCGATGTGTGAGAGCATTGCTCGGCCGAACTCACAAGTGTTGCTATCTCAAGCTTGTTGTCAAATTTAGTTGTCAAAACTATATCTTAATTTCTAGTCTATAATTAGTTAAGTCCAGATTAGGATGGAAGTGTAGTTGAGAAACAAACATCACGGAAGTCATCATTGCGTTCTACCGCTTGAAGGAGAAGATCAACCGAAACTTTTGGAGAACTTATTCAACAAAAGGTAAGAGAAGACTGATGAATTTCTCAAGTTAAATTCATCTCTCTATATATGAGACGATGTCGCATTTCTAATTAGACTATCATAAGCATATCAAGAATTTCGAGTCAAGTTTATCTTGGTAACTAGTTCTCGAAATATATATGACTAAGCTTAATGAACATTTTTTCATACTTGATGAATGTCGGTTAAGGAAAATTTATTGTTTGTAATCTAAATTATGATTCAAGTTTATCATTCGAAAATAGCCTGGAACAGTGATATGTGTCAGTGATGTAATTAGGGAATGTTCTTTCTCAAATAATACAACAGGAAATTATTTCTCAAAGAATTGGATCTCTGATTCTAATTCCTTGAAAAGGATTTCAATAGGTCCTAGACTTACCTCAAGAAATTCCTCAGAACTTTCAATTGTCATTAATCGGTCTAGCAAACAGGAAAGCTCATCAGAATCTTCTATAAGGAAACGAATTAGAAGAAAGGAGAAAAAAAAGAGAAATCGTCACACGAAAAACCTCAATGCATCAATTTGTGATCCACCTGGTGAGACTATTGTCTCACTTTATTACATATCAGGTACAACATTAGTCCTTGAAACTAACTTGAGAATTACAAGGACTGCACTATCAATTTTTGATATGAATGATGAGGATTGCTCAAGTCTTATGTAGTTAAGTTTAATCTCTTTCTACAAAAGTAACATATGATATTTTAGTTGAGCTTAGCTCCTTAATGTCTTATTGATCTTTTGTTATTTCCCTTGGGAAGTAAGTATTAATAATTCATGTGCTCTAAAGATGTATCCGTCCGAAAATCATTATTTATTGAGCTAAGAATACATTATTGACATTTGAAGAGATCAACTACTATTTGAGTAAAGTTTTATTGTGATGAATACTCAATATAATCTCTCAGTACATGAACCCGATCCACGAACTAATGTTCGCGTACCAGTTCACGTATCCTTCTAGGGCTTAAAGAGAAACCCATATATAAAAGAATAAATGATACCTATTTGTTTGGAAAAACACTTGTGTTGACCTAACAAATAGTTGAGTCTTATCTTTTCTAAAAATATGGAAAGCTCAAAAAGACCTCATGAAACTATTAATCTTGACGAAGAAGATGTCAAAGAAGAAAGAAGTGCGTTTCAAGGATATCTGTTGAAAAAGATTGCTGAGAGAAAAGAACAAAACTCCTAGGTTGCAGAGTCCATCAAGGATCTGACTCATTCTCAGAATGACTCAAAGGTTGAGATTGCAAATCTATAATTGCAAATAAATCATCTAATTGATGGTCAAACCAAAATCCTTGAAAAGCAAAAATTACTGACAAGGAACAAGAAGAAGCTGATTTCTGAATGCACAAAAGATCGACAACTTGCTCGCATTGTCAATAGGAAGGTTGGTGTCTTAACTCACGAACACAGCCTCTCAACAGTCAAGCGGATAAAGGACATCATTGACACATTTTACGAGGAGGTTATGGAAAGGTACGAAGAAATAAATGAAGTTTAAAGTCTTTATGGGGTTTCTATGTTTTTTTTTTCTAGGGAACTTCTTATGAGAATTATTCTTTCTTTTGAGAAGGATAACCAGGGTTTGGTATATCATAAATTGTGATTACACAAGCTATTTCCAACGATTTTCATCTTGCATGTTTTTAGATTTATTTATTTAAAATCTAAAGGTTTTGGAAGATAAATTTGCAGTATGTAATCATTATTGGTTTAATTATTGCAAAAGTCTTATGAGATATATGTGTCCTATACTTTTTGTAAATTGAAATGATATCTCATATATGCTCAGAAGTTAAATCTATTGTGTTTTCTATAAACTGAAAATAAAACAAACTTTTTGAGAAATTTTCTCGCAGTATCGATCTACTCGTGATCACACTTCTGTGTTATTACTTCACTATACACTCAGTAAGATTTTCTTATGTTGAGTCATACCGATTAAAATTATCTCCTTGTTCGTAATTGACGTTGAGATTAATTTCAATCGATGTTCAGGATACAAATCCATGTGATTTGTTAATATCCAAAAAAATCCTTTTTTTTCCATTAAAGTAAGGTCACTCATGTTGTTCTCTTGGGAATGACATCAAATGGGGGAGAGTTCTTAAATAAACTTGTGCTTAATTGCTATATCTTTGTGGGGTGTGTGGCTATGGAATTTATAGGGGATGTTTGTATCTTAAATCTCCTAGATGAGCGCTAAGTATTTCATACTATGTGATGTCATCTAAATAAAGTTGATATGAGAGTTACATATTAACTATGTTATTATGTATTATCTCTAACTTCCTTAAATCTTGAAACATCTTTTGGTTGAATTCATTACGATCCCATGATTTTCGTACCTTTGCCAATTTTTATTGACAAAAAGGGGGAGAATTAATTAGTAGTTTCGCACTACATACATATGGTTTACGGATCATTATGTAATGGGGAGTGAATCAATAATCCATAGGTTTCACCTATTATGCAAAAGATGTAAGTATTGATTAAAGGGGAGAAACATATCATCGTAGTATTACTTCAAAGTTGTGATACAATTGAACTTTGGATAAGATAATAATATTATGTTTCTGTATAACGACGATTGAGAATATTTATTTTCAAAGTTGTTATCGCTACGGATATGGATCTTCAACAACAACGATGCCGAGTTGAACATGTTCAGAATTATTGCAACTTGAAGTAACGAAGAATTCAAGTAGTTGAAGAAACCAAGGAATCAAGCATGATGGATTCAAGGAGTTTTTGAAGCTTTATTTTTTAATCCATATGTATTGAAAGTTTTGTCATTAAAATTGACAAAGGAGGATATTGTTAGATCATTGCTCGGTCGAACTCACAAGTGTTGCTATCTCAAGCTTGTTGTCAAATTTAGTTGTCAAAACTATATCTTGATTTCTAGTCCATAATTAGTTAAGTCTCGGATTAGGATACAAGTGTGGTTGAGAAATGGACATCACGACAGTCATCATTGCATTCTACCGTTTGAAGGCGAAAATCAACCGAAGCTTTTGGAGAACTTCTTCAACAAAAGGTAAGTGAAGACTGAACCACATACTTCTCAAGTTATATTCATTTCTCTATATATGAGACGTTGTCGCATAACTAATTAGACTATCGTAAGCATATCAAGAATTTCGAGTCAAGTTTATCTTGGTAAATAGTTCTCGAAATATATATATGACTAAGCTTAATGAACATTTGTTCATACTTGATTTCGGTTAAGGACAATTTATTGTTTGTAATCGAAATTATGATTCAAGATTATCATTCGAAAATAGCCTGGAACAGTGATATGTGTCAGTGATGTAATTTGGGAATGCTTCGAATTGATCTAGAGAGAAATATAGAACTACAAAAAAATATTGATAAAGAACAATATGCATACCAGATTCACAAACTGGGAAAACTGTTATAGGTCCGGAGCCGTAGTACATGTACCCAGTACACGTGCCGGCATAGCTATAGTTCGGCAGCGACTTAGTGGTACACTTACCCGGTACCCATACCACAAAAAGTCTGTGAACTCGTGAACCTGGAATGGTACGCATACCTATTATGCATACCAAAAAAGAACTGTTGGTTTTGAAACTGGTGTGGTATCCATACTCTATACGCAAAACAGAAAAGTTTTGTATGTTCCGAAACTTATATTTGTCTTAAGGGTACACATACCCGGTACATGTACCATGACAAATATATTCACGAACAAGGCTGAGTACACGTACTTGCCCTATCAAATATTTTCAGATGCACATAAAATTATTTCTGTGAGATAATTAGCATTTGAATAAATCTCTAAGAACACTATATAGACATGATTGATCACATTATAACTTATGGTTGTGATTCAAACTTAAAAGTATTACGTGTTTATGATAATGATTAAGCTTATGGTTCAATCGGCTAGTTTCGGCTAACAGTTTATGAACAATGTCTTTGTACACGGTTCGGTTACGGTTTATCCTAACCAGAGTGTATATCCTTATATGTCAATCACATTTTAAAGATTCATCTAAAGGTGGATATTGTTTGCTTGGTTCCAACGCTATCTTAGCTTAAACCTAAAGCAACCTATGCTTTGAAAGTCTATAAAAGGGGAACCTCAAACAAATGGGATCTTTGGATCCCAACACTACTCTTTGTGTGTCCTAGTTTTTAACTAGCGTCGTCCTATTCCTAAAACCCTTTTAGGCTTTAGCGACTAAAAAGACTTCATAAGGATTCGTGAAGCCAGGTCCAGCTATCATTTATCTTGATAGTTCGAGTATCCTGATCTTGATTGCTTGTTGAGCTTGCTCCATCAATCAAGATAGATATAAATCATCAAAGTTCTTTTCATCTCAGACTTTGTTGATTCCACAAGTTTAATAGTTGTGAGGTGAATAATAATCTAGGCTGCTCTTCGGGAAGCATAAGTCAGAATTTTGAGGTTAGCTAGACTTTGTCTATTGCTATCGATTTCCAGTCTCACCTTGATCTACGATCAAAAAAGAAATCACACATATAGGCTTATATGTGGGAGGCAGATTGGTTTAAAGTTTTAAATTGAGTTGAAGCAACTCTTAGGCTGTAAAGGACATCGGGTAAGGGAATCAATTACGCGGAGTCCTGCTAGGATTCAACAGGCGTAAGGAACGTGACTGTAACTGAATTGTTGTGAGGGTTTAATTCGGTCTCAACTACATTCCAGTCCGAAGTTAATTGGTAGTAAGCTAGTGTCTGTAGCGGCTTAATACAGTTTGGTGTTCAATCTGGATTAGGTCCCTGTTTTGGGGTAAAAAATTATTCTGCTGGAAATGGTAAATTTGCTGTACCGCCGAGAAACGAATCTAAACCCTAAACAAATGTACTGCATAGGAGTACTTTAGATTCGAGAGATCAATCTGTACAATTCTGGCCTAAACCAAGAAATGGTTGTTCCAGTCTTGCTTCGGTCACAAAATGAAGGAGAAGGGTTGATCTTAGGGAGGGAAGCGAAGAAGGTGTTGAGATCAAAACGATGAATTATGAAGGTCTGGCTGTCTTATGACTTGTATCAGAATGTGGAACTTTCTTGCGGAATGTAAGCTATAAGTTCTTGGTGTTTTCTGGATACTTGTGTTGATAACCAAAACTGTTTTTGGTTGAAATAGATTGAAAACCTATTTATACAAGTCATAGTTGAACACACTGATCTCGTAGGAAGTGGAGGTAGTTAAGTAGTGGATAAGTGGGGATCGTGTAAAAGTGGTGAAAACCATGTCCCTGTCATGAAGGGAAGACCGGTCAGCTTTACACCCACTACTCCTTTACTGCTATCAACCGTACGCCTTTCCTGACACTTTCTCATAATGGGCGTGTTGCACACCGCATGCTGTAAACCGCCAGACCAATACCCTGATGAACATCCCCCACTTTGTGACATGTTTGATGTCTCGAGTATTTTCGTGGAAAATATGTAGCAAGTTGCTGAGTGGGTCTTGCTTGCAAGACCTAATTATTTTGACCAATCACGCGCAAGCTAGGCGGCGGGCGGTCATATTTGAGCAGCTGCCAGGAGTTATCCATGTACATTAAAGATGTGATGGTCGGTCCCTATAGGAGAATGATGGCTGGTAGCCATTTTGACATCCTATTGGTTGGCCCAAATTAAATCTAAACCGGTTAAATTGGCTAGCCAAGTTGGATGGCTGAGATGATTTGCAGAAGTTTGTGTTAATTCATGAAATTTCGTAATCAGATAATTCAGATGCAAGACCCTCACTAAAACTGCTGTAGAATTCTCATACAAATTCGTATTTTGATGATACTCCCCTCCATTATTATCAGAAAAGAATTTCCTATCTTTCTTCGTGGGAATATATAGGTTTTGAGCTCGTTTAGGAGGTGAAAACAGCCCGACAGTAAAAACTCAGGAAGAATTCTGTCAGTTTTCAGCCATGACCTAGCTCGCCTTTTAAGCTGTATCTTTTAGCTCGTTAATCCGATTGATTTGATTTTTTAGTATGTTATACTATACATCCATACGTAACTTTTGGCATGTATATCATACTCAAATTATTTACCAAATGCTTCCAGATGTTTGTCCAATCTTTGGTGACCTTTTGGATCTCGTCCGACCAAGTTGAAGAGATATGATTGGTCAAAGCCAAAGACGAGCTGCCGGACACCTTTAATTAAAAGTGTAGGCTGCTTCTTTGGAGAGATATGATTAGCTGATGGGAAAGAGGAGCCCGCGGACAACAAAATTGAAGAAGGAAGACCGGCCAAAGGAGGCTCGAGTTAGGGAAAATTGGCCGGCCAAGTGGCGCGGCCAAGCCCTTTCAGCCACGGCTTCTAGTCACGGTTTCCTCTTTTCCCGTTTCTTGTAGGATTTTCTCCTACTAGTTCCATGATGGATCAATTTCCTAGTTTGCTTAGGTTTAGTCTCGACCAATAAGGATCGAGATATTGCGCAGACCGCAAAAACCTAATTTTTTGTAAATTGATAAAATTAGGTTAGAAAATTGAATTTTTGCGAGCTGACACAAAATTAATCAATTTTGGTGAGTTTTGCGTGTTGAAACAAAATCACTAATTTTTATCTCAGAGCGCAGGCGCAGCGTGTCTCTAATTGAGTATTTTCATGCACATCTTAATCCTGACATCTTCGGGAAACTCATGTTGCTCATCTGCGAGCGAACATTAGTTGTCATATCATGTCAATATTAAGAGTTCATCCGTGTATATAGTATAGGGAAAATGCTCAGCATACCATGCATTTAGTGAATAATGCAGGTGGGAGATTAATAAAATTTATAGAATACTTGGGATTGTTGCTACATGCACCAATATTATTCTAAATAAATTTCATAGGTATTAAACTACATAGTTCATGTTTAAGCAGAGAGGTATAGACACTCATCAGCTTCTTGGCAGCTCTACTTCTCTGCAGAAAGCGGGTATACAAAATACAGGGTTTTACAATTTTAGCCCTGAACTAAAAACCACCATCAACGTTAAGTCCCCTGCTTAGCACATAACTGTGACATTGTTGCGGGGTAAGCACTATATGGTGATAGATGAAAATAAAATTCATGAGAAGAGTAAACAGTCGTTACCATGAGAGAAAGGCCGGCTTGGCCTTTGAGCAGAACATGTTTAATGAAGCGTCGAGGCAAGTACCAATCACACTTCTAGCACGTTGATGTCGAGAACACTAAAATGATGTATTTAAGTAGTAGAGCCTCGACTGATGAGTGTTAAGGCAGTTGAGCCTTGAATACAAATATGAGTGTTAAGGTGGTGGAGACGTCAACACTATGATGTGTTGAGGCAGTGACGCCTGACAACACGGGTGAGTGATGAGGAGGTTGTGTGTCTCAACACTGAGATGAAGATGAGTTGAGGCAGTGATGCCTGTCAACACAGTAGTGAGTGTTGAGGAATTGCTGCGTCTCAACACAAAGAGGAAAATGTGTTGAGGCAGTGATGCCTGGAAACACAGTAGTGAGTGTTGAGGAATTGTTGCGTCTCAACACTAAGAGGAAAACGTGTTGAGGCAGTATGCCTGGCAACACAGTAGTGAATTCCTTAACACTAAGTGGAAAACGTGTTGAGGCAGTATGACTGGCAACACAGTAGTGAGTGTTGAGGAATTTTTGTGTCTCAACACTAAGAGGAAAATGTGTTGAGGCAGTATGCCTGTCAACAAAGTAGTGAGTGTTGAGGAATTGCTGCGTCTCAACACTAAGAGGAAAATGTGTTGAGGTAGTATGCCTGGCAACACAGTAGTGAGTGTTGAGGAATTGCTGCGTCTCAACACTAAGAGGAAAACATGTTGATGCAGTATGCCTGGCAACACAGTAGTGAGTGTTGAGGAATTTTTGCGTCTCAACACTAATAGGAAAACGTGTTGAGGCAGTATGCCTGGCAACACAGTAGTGAGTGTTTAGGAATTGATGTGTCTCAAAACTAAGAGGAAAATGTGTTGAGGCAGTATGCCTGGCAACACAGTAATGAGTGTTGAGGAATTGCTGTGTCTCAACACTAAGAGGAAAACGTGTTGAGGCAGTATGCCTGGAAACACAGTAGTGAGTGTTGAGGAATTGATGTGTCTCAACACTAAGATATTTAAAATTTATTTGATATGCCTAATAGATATAAAACATTTAGTATAAGGATAGTTACTTGGCTCTATCTCCGCTAGGCATGTCCTTTGCGCATAATTGGACCTTGGATGTATTAGACTTTCCCGTGAGTAAGTAGTATCAGGCGTGATGATCTCAAGATGATGCCAGGTATGTGATAGACAAAGCATACAATGATAAAGACTCGAGTTGTATCCGGTGACACCAATGTAGGGAATAAGAGATGCGTGAAGAATCCACTGATAAAGCCGACAGTATTCTTGTTGATGTAGACTCCAGCGTCAACCCGTGGCCTCCTGAAAACCTCAACAGACTCTGATAAAGCGACCACTTCCGAGGATGTCGACTACATTCCTTGTTTGTGAAATCCATGGTAGGGCCAGTAGCATAAGACCCTTGATGCCTCCAATATCGAGGCGAGATGGTAAGGTAGTAATAAGGTTTTGGAATAACAATATCTTAGTGGTAGCAGAAGCTTCATCAAAACTACTCCTCGTTGTAGTTTCTTCTTAGGATGCCGACAGTTGCTTGTGACTATATCAACGTCTCTTCACATATCTTCCCGGAAGATTCACGGCTTCGGATCAACTTTTTATAAGATAATGAAAAATCATGTCTTGATCTTGAAGGAATACCAGCACGGTCGTGTTCTTGAGATGTACTCAAAGATTGCTTCAGAAGGTTATCTTGCATCCTCTCCAGGAAGTTGCTTCACATATGCTGGGTGACAATATTCTGAAAGCAGGTAATCTTACTTGTTTTCGTTGCAGTAATAGGCACAAACATGACAGTCTTCATATAGTGGTAGAGCTCGTTTCGTTATTAGAGGGAGAGGCTGATGATGTAGCCGATAACTTCCTTGATGTTGACTCATGGAATGGAAAAGAGGGAGACAATACCCTACCCACGAGTATCCACTAAGCTTTCAACTTGGTAGACGATGTTGCTGGTGCGTTGCCTTATGGTTAAAATTGATGACTGCATTGGGTAGGCATCAGTACCAAAATAACTCGCCCGCCGGACATGAGATGTTTTGATGCAGCCATCATGCATGCTTCTACCCACTTGACCGTCTCATAGAGTCTCCTTGTACTTTTGGTTGATGTTGAAACACTGTGTCTCTGAAGAAATAATTTGGATGAGAGTTGGAGTTGAACCCAATGTTGACGAGGATCGTACGAGCTGCCGATCATGAGGCCGTCTTTGCGTCTGCATTGTGTTTCATAGACGTCCAGGCATATTGCTGGTCTTTGACAATACGTCTGCTCTCTTGAATATGTCTACGTCTTTGGACATCTTGGAATGATAATGATAGCGTGCCTACGTCTCTCTAAATTCAGTATCTTTGAGATGGGTAGTGCTGAGCAGTCCCCAGCCACACTATTTTGCCTTTATCATCTTTGGATCGTGTCTTTGAGGAGTAGGGAAGTTCCCTCATGCGAATGAATTAACTAATAGGTTGTGCAAATATGATGGAGCTCCTGACATGGAGAGTACATATGTTCCTCTTAAGTCCCCAGGTTCAATCTCCTTCGGTAATTCAACTACTTCTTCTATGGGAGAGGAAATTCTGAAAGCGTCTCCCATTGATGTTGTTGCCGTCGATCCAGATATGGTATAACTTGGACGTGGTTTTCTCATTGTGGCAGTCGCGCATGTGGTACTGGAGTCGGAGTTGGCGGTTTTGGACGTGCAGGATGTTGCATCTCTAAAGCGGTAGCTTTCCTCTTGCTGCTTCAGTGAAACTGCTTACAGAAGGCCGAAGATTGTATTGCCTGTTGGTTAGATGTATGCTTCCACGAATATCATAAAGCTCTTCATTCTCGGCAGGCCTGGTTCTTTCTAGCAGGGAAGGTGCTGTTATAGCTGGGCGTTTAGCAGCTTCATGAAGTTTAGAGAATGTCTGAAAGCGCAGGTTCTCCAGCAAAGCACGATAGACAGGTACCATCCCATTGATGCATAATTCCACCAATTGTTGTTCAGTCACATTTGGATTGTGACAATCTAGTGCCTGGATTCCGAATCTCTTGACATAATCGTTCGGATGCTCATTGTTTCGCTGAAACATTCTTCCCAGGTCCGATAGAGTGATTTGCTCAGACATAAAGAAATATTTTTTGTAGAGGCGTTAACCATCTCATACCAATTGGCTATGCTATTTGGTGCAATGTTGTTGTACCAGGTGTATGCTTTCCCAGTAAGTGATTTTGAGAATTCCTTCAGGCGTAGGACATAGTTGTATTCGTGCTCTCCTGGTGATTCCAAAAAACGAGAGATATGTTCACGAGCGTTACCAGTACCGTCATAAAGGGAGAATAAAGGAGAGAAATATCCTCTTGGAAGAGGAACTCTTTGTACATCCGGAGGGTAAGGAGGTTGGTGTTGGTGAACGGTGGCTGAACCTTCTTTTCCTTGATTTTGGAGGACTCGTTCCAGATCTTCACGCGTGACGAAATTGGACTGTTGATTTATTTCTAATAGACGTTCAGAAATCACACGAGCTTCTTCATCTATAAAGGCTCGCCTTGTTGAAGTGTTTGCACCAGGAGTCATGAAAGCGTTCCCTGCCTGCTCTGTTTGGTGTTGACGTTGATGCTCTGGTAATAGCAATTTTTTCAGTGTATTGATAAAAGTGAGTACCTCCTTTTAGGTTGCGGCCATATTCGTCTGACCTTTAGCAAGGACTTCATGCCTCTCTATTAAATCATCAATGGTAGCGTCTATGGTTATTGTGACATGAGGTGTTACACCCGAGGAGGTGTTACCAGCGCCGATGTTTGTTGTAGGAGAGTTAACAACAGGGAGCGTGTTGACAACACCGACAGGGGTTGTATTGATCGCAGCAGCAGGATGAATGGCGCCAGGAGGATTGTCATTGCTAGCAACATCAAGATTGGTTACCGATCTAGACTAAGATCCACCATTTTGAAATCGAGAGAATTGAAATGGAAATTGAGGAATTGATTTTGCAACCGAGAGATTAAACTCCCACTGTGGTCACCAGTTATTTTGGGGTAAAAAATGATTCTGCTGGAAATGGTAAATTTGCTGTGCCGCCGAGAAACAAATCTAAACCCTAAACAAATGTACTACATAGGAGTACTTTAGATTCGAGAGATCAATCTGTACAATTATGGCCTAAACAAAGAAATGGCTGTTCCAGTCTTGCTTCGGTCACAAAATGAAGGAGAAGGGTTGATCTTAGGGAGGGAAGCGAAGAAGGTGTTGAGATCGAAATGATGAATTATGAAGGTCTAGCTGTCTTATGACTTGTATCAGAATGTGGAACTTTCTTACGGAATGTAAGCTATAAGTTCTTGGTATTTTATGGATACTTGTATTGATAACCAAAACTGTTTTTGGTTGAAATAGATTGAAAACCTATTTATACAAGTCATAGTTGAACACACTGATCTCGTAGGAAGTGGAGGTAGTTAAGTAGTGGATAAGTGGGGATCGTGTAAAAGTGGTGAAAACCATGTCCCTGTCATGAAGGGAAAACCGGTCATCTTTACACCCACTACTCCTTTACTGCTATCAACCGTCCGCCTTTCCTGACACTTTCTCATAATGGGCATGTTGCACACCGCATGCTGTAAACCGCCAGACCAATACCCTGATGAACATCCCCCACTTTGTGACATGTTTGATGTCTCGAGTATTTTCGTGGAAAATATGTAGCAAGTTGCTGAGTGGGTCTTGCTTGCAAGACTTAATTATTTTGACCAATCACGCGCAAGCTAGGCGGCGGGCGGTCATATTTGAGCAGCTGCCAGGAGTTATCCATGTACATTAAAGATGTGATGGTCGGTCCCTATAGGAGAATGATGGCTGGTAGCCATTTTGACATCCTATTGGTTGGCCCAAATTAAATCTAAACCGGTTAAATTGGCTAGCCAAGTTGGATGGCTGAGATGATTTGCAGAAGTTTGTGTTAATTCATGAAATTTCGTAATCAGATAATTCAGATGCAAGACCCTCACTAAAACTGTTGTAGAATTCTCATACAAATTCGTATTTTGATGATCCTCCCATCCATTCTTATCAGAAAAGAATTTCCTATCTTTCTTCGTGGGAATATATAGGTTTTGAGCTCGTTTAGGAGGTGAAAACAGCCCGACAGTAAAAACTCAGGAAGAATTCTGTCAGTTTTCAGCCATGACCTAGCTCGCCTTTTAAGCTGTATCTTTTAGCTCGTTAATCCGATTGATTTGATTTTTTAGTATGTTATACTATACATCCATACGAAACTTTTGGCATGTATATCATACTCAAATTATTTACCAAATGCTTCTAGATGTTCGTCCAATCTTTGGTGACCTTTTGGATCTCGTTCGACCAAGTTGAAGAGATATGATTGGTCAAAGCCAAAGACGAGCTGCCGGCCACCTTTAATTATAAGTGTAGGCTGCTTCTTTGGAGAGATATGATTAGCTGATGGGAAAGAGGAGCCCGCGGATAACAAAATAGAAGAAGGAAGACCGGCCAAAGGAGGCTCGAGTTAGGGAAAATTGGCCGGCCAAGTGGCGCGTCGAGCCCTTTCATCCACGGCTTCTAGTCACGGTTTCCTCTTTTCCCGTTTCTGGTAGGATTTGCTCCTACTAGTTCCATGATGGATCAATTTCCTAGTTTGCTTAGGTTTATTCTCGACCAATAAGGATCGAGATATTGCGCAGACAGCAAAAACCTATTTTTTTGTAAATTGATAAAATTGGTTAGAAAATTGAATTTTTGCGAGCTGACACAAAATTAATCAATTTTGGTGAGTTTTGCGTGTTGACACAAAATCACTAATTTTTATCTCAGAGCGCAGGCGCAGCGTGTCTCTAATTGAGTATTTTCATGTACATCTTAATCCTCACATCTTCGGGAAACTCATGTTGCTCAGCTGCGAACGACCATCAGTTGTCATATCATGTCAATATTAAGAGTTCACCCA
Source organism: Papaver atlanticum (assembly GCA_023531105.1). Taxonomy (NCBI): domain Eukaryota; kingdom Viridiplantae; phylum Streptophyta; class Magnoliopsida; order Ranunculales; family Papaveraceae; genus Papaver; species Papaver atlanticum. The sequence goes on from JAJJMB010016912.1 coordinate 1,933,155, forward strand.
TGGACATAGTATCGGGAAAATGCTCAACATGCCATGCATTTACTGAATAATACAGGTGGGAGATTAATAAAATTTATAGAATACTTGAGATTGTTGCTACATGCACCAATATTATTCTAAATAAATTTCATAGGTATTAAACTACATAGTTCATGTGTAAGCAGAGAGGTATAGACACTCATCAGCTTCTTGGCAGCTCTACTTCTTTGCAGAAAACGGGTATACAAAATACAAGGTTTTACAATTTTAGCCCTGAACTAAAAACCACCATCAACAGTCCCGTTTTTTTTTTTGCATTTGCGGTTTCCTCATTAACAAAATTTCTGGTGTCTGTGTTATTTCTTTTTCCGCATTATATTGTGTATCTTTATAATTGAAATATCACAGGTTGTACGTTAATCAATCAAAGTAGATACATCCATCCATGTTTGTTGGATACGACTTGATTGATTCTTGGATATTGATTTTTTAGATCGTCCAAGAACTCTCACACGTAAATCAGGTTCACAGATTTGGTTCTGTTAACTTTATGATTGTGAGAGAAAGAGATATAACTTTGTATATTACTCCTCGATTGAGATTCATTAAGTTGAACTTTCAGAATTGTATTTAGGTTTCGTCCATACAGGTTTCCTAAGAAAAAGTTGGTGGTGTATTTTGGTATCCCTAGTGTTTTCACGATGTACCCCACATATATAAGTTCTTCACCATCTTCATCAAATATGCCTGAAACACATTTGGAGTTACCAAGTACAACTTCACAAGGCGAGCCAACCACGATCCCAATAATTTTGACAACTATGGGACGAACCTATCCTTATTTCTTGTGGATGCCAATAAAAATCAATTAAAGACATAGCTTAAAAATATGTATTGGATAAACCAACGAATAGCGGCTTTGCACTTGCAAATGGTTCGTAAATGACATAAGTTAATACCAAAGTGAATAAGGCAATGATGAACGACATTAGAAGACTTGTAGCTTTTATTTTATCTACTAATGTAATTCTTAATTTTAATTAATGAAAAGTACCGCTTTCTGTTGAAATCAAATTACATATGTTTTAAATTAAGCATTATTTATTTGTCGTAAGAAAAGCGTTCAATCAACTAATTTAAGTGACTGATCAAAAGTCTTTTAATTAATCACTCAATTGACATGTACTTTCCGTAACAACATCCAATGAGAAGGGGTTGAATCTGTTCAACACCTTAAGGATATCGAAACAACATTCGAAAGGGAATACTACGCTTTTCCATCTTTGCCATTCCTCTACGGAACTTCTTACCAACTCAAAATCAGTTTCACCCTTCACTCTAAATCGAATGACTTGCATGGTTAAAGATACAATTTCACTTACTTCTTTGTTTATTGTATGAAAACGAGATTGTAGGTCACATATAGCACGACTACTCGGATTATGGGTGTCGTTGTAGAATTTTTCGTAAATACCTTGCAAGATATTCATAATCAATGTTTGTGCTCCAGCAAGTTGCGTTCGTAACATATAGTTTCTGCAAATTGCTAAATCTTCTTCCCGAGTATACTGAGGTCGACGAACAAACAAGGGTTGATACATCTTTCAACAAATTATATTGAAATTGGAAGAGATTTTGTGTGATATTTGAGGTTTGAAGGAGTTGTAATGAGATATGATGTGGGAAATGAGTATTTATAGAGAATTTAAAGATAACCTTTGGATTTAGTCTTTCAGATACGTCAGTTGGGCGACCTATTTGGCGTTGCGTGGCTGGAAACGATTGACCATATAATGCATAGTGAATGTTTAACCACTGGCGATTGAAGCTCAGCCACACAACTCAAAATGTAGCGCGCGGCTTTCCTCGACCGATGTGGGCAATCCAATTAATTTTCCCATTTATCCATCCATTTTTCAAGTTTGTCCATCCAAACGTGGGAGCAAAATGGGCAAATTTTAATTTTCCCATCCCATACGGATTGCGATAAATGATTTTATTTTATTTTTCTTGTAAAATAGAGATAAGATAATTGAAAAGTTTTCAATAATATATATATTGGAATGAAAGAACATGTGCCATACTAGATGATATCGAAATGGAAAAACACATCCGCCATACTACAATTATATATATTGAAACAAAAAAAACATCTACCATACTGAATTATATAAATATAAACGGTATCGAAACGAGAAAAAAAAATACGCCTTACTGAATAATATCGAAACAAAAGAACACATTAGTCCTAATGAATAATATTGAAATGGAAAAAAACATCCGCGCAACTCAACTTAGCAGTGATTTGTAGGAATATAATTTTTGAGTTCGATTATGCTGTTACTTGTTAGAGATTTAATATACCCTTAAGGACTTAGTTCATTAAAGTATTAAAATCGCGAATTTATATAGAATGCCCGAATTAGTTTTCTAAAAGTGATGTAGATCGGAAGCGTAATATTGATGATAATTATTAATAAAATAATAATTGAAAATAAAGAGAAGAGATAGTTTGTTCAGACCTCGAATTATTCCTAGTCGGGTTATTACTTTGTTATTGTTAAACCTTGTTTAACTTTATTTTGAGTTTTATTTATAGTCGGGTTCATCCTGAGGTCTAAATAATCATCATATCCATAGTTGTGATTTTTCGGAATCACGAGGTCTGGGTCATTCATTCATATCCATTATGCGTAAGAATAATTCGAGGTCTGAACAATCTATCGGTTACTTTTCAATATTTCCGTTCCGTTGCATTACTATCGTCTTTTAACGCTTCTGGTCTACATCAGTTGTTACGAGAGCAAAGTCGATTCTAGGTTTGATAAGATGTTACTGAGAGTACAAATCGGTCGTGGTCTAGGTCGAGGAGGTGCTCCAGAAGGTTTTAATGCATTAAGAGAACAAATAATGACAGATATCGAAGGTATGTTGGTTCGACATAATATTGATGGTATTTTTGATGATGCTCCTGAAGATGATGAACCTACTGATGAAGTTGTTCCTGGAGATCAAGGAGTTAACTTTGTGATGGTTTCTCATATCTACCATAATAAGAGAGATTTTTTTGAATCAACCTATGAAGATCCGTTTTGGGTTACCACCATGCCTCATGCTTCTTTATGGTGCATAAAATATTTTTTTTTTACGACATCAATTCGTGTGTTCAACGATTTTCAACAACAAGTTATACATGCATAATATGGTACCAGCAAGATTTGAGGACGAATCTTCTCCAACACCGGTAGAATGATGGAGGGAGATTTATGGAAACTAAATCTATTATTTTCCTATTATTATTTGTATTTTATTACTGATATTTTTAGTAGAAAAATAATTAAAATTCAGATTTATTAATTAAAATAATTTTAGATTAGTCTGGAAGTTTATTTTGAGAGTTTTAATAAGTTAGGAAACTTTGTTTAACTTTTTTTTAATAGTCGGGTTCATCCTGATGTCTAAATAATTATCTTGTCCATAGTTGTAATTCTTCGGAGTTACGAGGTCTGGATCTCGCTATTCTTTGGAATACTAATTTGAGGTCAGAACAATTTATTTTATGATTTTTTTTTTGTTGATACCTAGACTAGTGGTCCCTAAACTACTTCCAAACTTCTTAAATTGGAGTGGATTCTGGCAGTTACGGGGTTCGAACCCCTACCCCGCAGTGGGAGGGAGCATGAGAACCATCAAACCACTTGATGGTTCCCATTATCTTATGAATTCTATCAATCTATCGGTTATTTTATATTTTCATTCCTGCGATAATTTCATATTTTAAATGCTTCCAATTTGCATCAAAAAGACTCCTCACAGAGCCTAGAAGTCAGAAAAACGGCATCCCCTTTCGTATTCCAAATATTCTAACAACATGTTTGGAGTATGCTACGCAGTTAATACAATAACCGGAACCCTCCCATCTAAACCCACGTCATTAATTCTGACATAATTAAGCATTTAAAAATCTTGTAAATATTCTTTATGAGATGTATATATTCCGTACAAAGCAAAAGTCCGGGCATGGTAGCCTGAAGCCTAATATGAAAACATAAATGAGCACCTAGGACTTAGCTAGACATATATGAAATCTCCGTAGTCGATTGGGAGATGGTCTTGACTCTTGTGAGATGAAGCAGAGTCGTGCCCATGAGAAGGCTAAGCCTGGCCCGGTTAGCCCTCTGGTCCATCTCTATAATACAGCAGTATATTTTAAAAATAAAAAATAAAAATTAACCCACCTGAATCTGTCCATGTTTGACAATCCTGTTATTGTCTGGTTTTTGGACATAGATTACACTCTATCTAATTTTGGTCATAGATTACCATCTATCCTGTTATTCTTATTTCTCACCCCTGCTCGGTAGTATATGTTTGAGAAAATGAGTTTTATTATTTTGTTTTTATAAGTCTTGGTGGGAATGGAACTTAGGACCCTTAAGTCTCAAAGAGTACTTGCTCATTTTCTTATGAGTGAATGAAACCTTTAGTCCCACATAGGGTATAACTAAAGAGGAGATCCACTATATAGCTATTCCATTATGGATAGTTAGTAAAACCCTGTGGGTGGAACGAGTGGGGCAAAATATTTTTGTCTTCACTAAGGCTTGGGCTTAGGGCTCGGGCTCGTGCTTCCGTCGTGGACAGATCAACCAAGATTTATCTTTTTGATATAATTTCTTTCAATTATTTCCTAAAACGTTTTGAAAATCAAAAGAGATTTTGTATTTAATGTGGGGGGCGTATGACCTGGAGAGGATTTATTTCTTTCCGTTTTTTACTTTTATGTCGACATAATGTACAGTTATTCTTACCGTTTTGGAAAATCTCCAATTAATGAAAATTTATTCTGGCTTTATTATTTTTATTTTCTCTTTAATTCGCTCTTAATGCACATTATTCTCGACTATCTCTCTTCTCCACTATATAAAGCCTTTGGTTTCTTCATTCCAATTTGTGTCCAGAAGAAGCTAATATCCTTCGTTTTTTCGTCTCTCTCCCTCTGTGTGGGTTTTATTCTTTATGCCATTGCTGTTAAGTTCGTAAGAGTTGGCAAGTACTGTAGTGCTAACAGTACCTGCAACAGGCAGTTTTATCCTGGATACGACTTCACCACAGGGTATAGGCATCACTCATTATTGAGGCGTACCGGTGAACTATCGTGTTAAGGACAGCTTGATGATCAAGTGACAGTGTCCTCTGTTTGTTGTTTCTTGAGTGTCTATTTTATTTTTAAGTTTAATAAATTTATTTCTTAACATCATTACTTTCAGTGTTTTGTCGTTACAGTACCAACAATCTTAACACGATAGTTCTTTTTTGTAACAATGGGAAAAAACGATGTTGAGAAACCTGCAAAGTTCATTAGGAAAGACTTCAAAAGGTGGCAGTCAAAGATGTTGTTTTATTTGAGTTATCATGAGTTAGATCAGTATGTTGCTGCTCCGTTTGATGAATCCATGAATGAAGATGATAATGAAATTGAGCTTGAAGATTGGAACAGACAGAATTATATGGAAAAAAATCATATCCTGAACTGTTTAGATGATGCTATGTATGATTTTTATAATGCTAAGGATAACTTTACTGCTTTTGATTTGTGGGCTACATTAGAAGCAAAATATCAAGCCGAGACTGCAGGGAGCAAGAAATTTCTGGTGGCCAAATTCTTGGATTACAAGATGTCGAATGATAAGTCTGTTGTTGATCAGTTTCTAGAGATTCAAAAAATCATTAATGAAATTATTGCTGAAGGTATGGTTGTTGATGAAAATTTTCAAGTGTCTGCTGTGATTAAAAAGTTACCGTCTTCCTGGAACGAATACAAGCGACGGTTGAGGCATGAAACTGGTGAAGTCAGTATGGTTGATTTGGGTAAGAAGATTCAAGTAGAAGAACTGTTGTGCACCAAGGACACGACCGTGTCTTCTGCAAGGGATATGTTAAACAAGGCCCATGTATCTGAACACAAGTATTCCAATGCTGAAAGAGGTGAGAAGAACAAACACAACTCTAAGCCTGGTTCTCACAAGAAAGGTACTTTTCATAAACCCAAATCTGGCATTAATAAAATTAAGGGCCATGTTCTGCTTGTGGTGTTAATGGTCATATGGCAGTTCACTGTAGAAACCGTAAGGACCTTAATAATAAAAAGAAAAATAATGCTAACTTGGTTGAAAACAACAAGGACGAGTTTTCGGGTACGGTGTCTGAAGTAAATTTGGTGACTAATGTGAGAGACTGGTGGGTAGACTCTGGAGCTACCAAGCATGTCTGTGCAAGCAGAGATATGTTCACCTCCTATCAAAAGGTAAGGGAAGGCGAGAAACTCTATATGGGTAACTCAACTGCATCATAGGTTGCAGGAAAAGGCAAAGTTGGGCTGAAACTCACTTCTGGCAAGACTCTCACATTGAATGAAGTTCGTCATGTTCCGGACATCTGCAAAAATCTTGTTTCTTGTGGTGTTTTAGATGATAAGGGTTTTAAAATTGTAATTGAATCTGGGAAAGTCATTGTGACTAAGGGAAAGGATTATGTAGGGCAGGGTTATAAGACTGAGGGTCTATATAAGCTTAATGTAAACTCTGTTGTAATAAATAAGAATGATTCTTCTGCTTATGTTTGTGTGTCTTTAAATGTTTGGCATGGTAGACTTAGACATGTTAATTTTAAGTCAATGCATAAACTGGCTAATATAGGCTGCATACCCAAATTTAGTTTGGAAAAGGAACACAAATGTGAAATTTGCGTAGAATCAAAGTATGCTAGAAAACCTTTGAGCAAAAATGTCCATAGAAATTCTAAACCCTTAGAATTAATTCACTGAAACCTAGTTGATATGAAATCGGTTCAAACTAGAGGTGGTAAGAAATGGTTTGTTACTTTTATAGTCGACTGTACGAGGTATTATCATATATATTTGCTTAGAGGTAAGGATGATGCCTTAAAAGCCTTTAAGATGTATAAACTAGAAGTTGAAAACCAATTGAATACTACCATTAAAACAGTAAGGTCTTACCGTGGTGGTGAGTACAAAATTCCGATAGGAGATTTTTGTGTAGAACATGGCATAATACACGAGGTTACTGCTCCTTATTCACCTCAATCTAATGGTGTAGCTGATCGTAAGAACCATACCTTTAAGGAGATGATGAATGCCATGTTAATTAGTTCAGGATTACCTTCGAACTTGTGGGGGGAGCTGTACTCTCAGCTTGCTATATCCTGAATATAGTGCCCTTTAAAGGATCAGATAAAACTCCGTATGAGTTGTGGAAAGGTAGACAACCGTATTTTGCATACTTCAAAGTGTGGGGGTGTTTGGCTAAAGTTTCCATCCCTAAACCTAAAACAACCAAGATAGGACCCAAAACCGTTGACTGTGTCTTCATAGGGTATCATGAGCATACTACTACATATAGATTTATGGTCGTGAGTTCTGAAAATTCTGAAATTGGTGTGAATACTATTATGGAGTCTAGGGATGCTGTGTTTTTTGAAAATGTTTTTCCATTAAAATCTGACTCTCGTAAGAGAGGTGTTGATCCCCTAGATGTCCCTTCAACCTGTCAGAATTTACCTTTAGAGGAAGATGAAGTAGAGATTGAGCCTAGGAGGAGTAAAAGGTCTAGAACCAAAACCTCCTTTGGATCTGACTTCGTAACACTAGCCGAAACTGATCCTCAGACTTATAGAGAAGCCATGAATTTTTCTGAATCTTCATGGTGGAAAGAGTCTACTATTACTGAAATGGAATCCATCAAAGAAAATGATACGTGGGAGCTGGCAGATTTACCTCCAGGGTGTAAAGCCATAGGATGTAAATGGGTTTTTAGGAGGAAACGTAAAATAGATGGAACTGTTGAAAAATACAAGGCTAGGTTAGTAGCTAAAGGCTATAAGCAAAAGGAAGGTGTAGATTTCTTTGACACCTACTCACCTGTTACGAGAATTATTTCTATTAGGATGTTAATTGCTATAGCTGCAGTTCATAAACTAGAGATGCATCAAATGGATGTTAAGACAACTTTTCAAAATGGTGAATTAGATGAAGAAATTTACATGGAACAACCTGAGGGATTTGTAGTGAAAGGTTTTGAAAAGAAAGTTTGCAAACAGAAAAAATCTTTGTATGGATTGAAACAAGCACCTAAACAATAGCATGAAAATTTTGATCATGTAATGTTTTCTAGTGGTTTTAAAATCAATGAATCTGACAAGTGTGTCTACACTAAACTTGTGAATGATGCCTGTGTAATTGTATGCTTGTATGTTGATGATATGCTTAGACTTGGTACAAACATGGATGTAATTAATTCCACTAAGAGCATGCAAAATGAGAATTTTGACATGAAAGACTTAGGCCCCGCAGATGTAATCTTAGGGATGAAAATTAGAAGAAATTCTAAAGGTTATAGTCTTAGTCAATCTCATTATGTTGAATTTGTACTTAGAAAATTCAATCATTTTGATTGCAAACCTGCTTATACTCCGTATGATCCTTGTTGTAGACTCAAAAAGAATAAGGGTAATGGAGTTTTACAACTTGAATACTCACGAGTTATAGGAAGTCTGATGTATTTGATGAACTGTACTAGGCCAGACATTGCTTATGCTGTGAGTAGGTTAAGTAGGTATACTTGTAATCAAGGGAAGGAACATTGGAATGCACTTTTTAGAGTGTTGAGGTATTTGAAATACACTTTGACTTTTTGTTTGAATTATGAAAGGTACCCTGCCGTCCTTGAGGGATTTTGTGATGCAAACTGGATATCAGACTCAGAGGAGTCTAAATCTACTAGTGGATATGTTTTCATTCTAGCAGGTGGGGCTGTTTCTTGGAAGAGCTCCAAACAGACTTGTATAGCTCAATCCACCATGGAATCCGAGTTTATTGCGTTAGATAAAGCAGGAGAGGAAGCCGCTTGTCTAAGATGTTTTTTAGAAGACATTCCTCTCTAGGATAGGCCTGTGCCAGCTATATCTATACATTGTGATAATCAAGCTGCTATAGCTAAGGCTAAAAATAGCTACTATAATGGGAAGTCTATTCATATTCGTAGAAGACATGATACCCTGAAAGAACTAATCTCAAAAGGCGTTATTTCTATTGAATGAGTGAAATCCAAGGAGAATATCGCGGACCCTTTGACGAAAGGTTTGTCCAAGGAGATAGTTTGTAATGCATCGAGGGGGATGGGGCTTAGGCTCATTAAAACTTGCCATGAAGGATACTCAACCTTGCTGACTGGAGATCCCAAGATCAAGGTTTTGAATGAGACAACTAATTTGTGGTGGGTGAAGGTAAACACTATCAGAGAACTTCATTCTCTGTCCCTTCCCTATGGTGTAGACGTGATAGTGTACTGCATGTGAAGGATGACTTTTAACTAAGTCTTAATGAGTTCTATAGTTTCAATTTAAGATTGAAGTGGGGTGTAGCAGTAAACACTCTTGATGGAACTCACCTATCTGAATGTGGAAGTGGGTCGCTTCCTATGAGAATAGAGATGATTCTCTAGAGCATTCTGAGAAACGGGATTTGTCCAGGGCCAAAAAGGACACAACGGCACGAACTTAACAGCACCTAGAGAGATATCACGTGTGGTTATTATCGCGGACTACATCAAACGATGGCAGTTCAAGACATCGCGTTCACTGTCCATCAAGTAGTTCCGGCAATTTCTCACTAAGCAAAGGTTCAAGACCTCATGGACACCTCTTGCCTATAGTGGTATTTTTCGCTTTCCGTTTTCTGATTTTATCGGTATTTCATTCATGTGGGGGATTGTTGGAGAAAATGAGTTTTATTATTTTGTTTTTATAAGTCTTGGTGGGAATGGAACTTAGGACCCTTAAGTCTCAAAGAGTACTTGCTCATTTTCTTATGAGTGAATGAAACCTTTATTCCCACATAGGGTATAACTAAAGAGGAGATCCACTATATAGCTATTCCATTATGGATAGTTAGTAAAACCCTATGGGTGGAACGAGTGGGGCAAAATATTTTTGTCTTCACTAAGGCTTGGGCTTAGGGCTCGGGCTCGTGCTTCCGTCGTGGACAGATCAACCAAGATTTATCTTTTTGGATATAATTTCTTTCAATTATTTCCTAAAACGTTTTGAAAATCAAAATAGATTTTGTATTTAATGTGGGGGGCGTATGACCTGGAGAGGATTTATTTCTTTCTGTTTTTTACTTTTATGTCGACATAATATGCAGTTATTCTTACCGTTTTGGAAAATCTCGAATTAATGAAAATTTATTCTGGCTTTATTATTTTTATTTTCTCTTTAATTCGCTCTTAATGCAAATTATTCTCGACTATCTCTCTTCTCCACTATATAAAGCCTTTGGTTTCTTCATTCCAATTTGTGTCCAGAAGAAGCTACTATCCTTCGTCTTTTCGTCTCTCTCCCTCTGTGTGGTTTTTATTCTTTGTGTCATTGCTGTTAAGTTCGTAAGAGTGGGCAAGTACTGTAGTGCTCACGGTACCTGCAACGGGCAGTTTTATCCTGGATACGACTTCACCACAGGGTATAGGCATCACTCATTATTGAGGCGTACCGGTGAACTATCGTATTAAGGACAACTTGATGATCAAGTGACTCTGTCCTCTGTTTGCTGTTTCTTGAGTGTCTATTTTATTTTATTTTTAAGTTTCAGAAATTTATTTCTTAACATCATTACTTTCAGTATTTTGTCGTTACAGTACCAACAGTATAAAGTAGGATTGCACAACGATATATATGATGAAAGTTAGTTCTCACAACCTTTCATAATCTGATGGAGTGAAAGATGAAACCATATAGTAATCCTAAATCTTTATTAGGTTGAAGATCATTTTTCATCGACGACCCCCATAGAAAATCTAGCCCAAATAGAAAACGGCAATAGATAGAAAGACTTATACGAAGTGGAGTACAAGAGCCCAGACAGGATAGACCAATAAAAGAATAATACCCATCGTGTTGGAGATACCATGACTCTGTGTGAAGGAGTTTCGGAAGCCACCAGTTGCCCTAATGTGTTCTTGAAGCAGGTAGCACCCAATCACTAGGCATATCATTATCCCTATCCAATTCCCTCTCAATGTGACTGCGAAAAATCCAGGAGCTACCGTTAATAGAAGAATCAACGATCCAGGCATCTCCAGCCAATCTGTAAACAAGATATTTGAAAGACCGCTGATCAGTGAACCCGGTATGGCAGTATCTGTGCACTCAATGTATAGTCTAGTACGTCAATGACAATGTGTATACCCGGGAAATGGCGCGGGAAGAAGAGTTTTAATACAACTGCCACAAATGCGATCCATTTTCCGATCTCTCCCCTGTTGAATGATATATGCAAAGTAAACAGTACAACAAGTACAAATATCATACGTGTACAATATCAGTGAAAAACAAATGTATTTATCAAAAAAAAAAAAAAAAAAAAAAGGATCAACTGACCTTAGCATACCGAAAATTCCATGTGGAAGACTAAAGAAAATGTAAGGCACTAATAAGGATGTGAGCATGTTTGTCTTCCAGTTAGTTCGATCCAGTATCAACAAATAGCTGCCATGCCATACAATATACTTCAATCCATGCAAAATAAAAGACTAGTTTTGCAACACTGTTTCAACATAGCCTAAAAATATGTCACGTGTATAGGATGATGTCCTATAATGTTATATTGACTTGAGACACTTACATAGCAGCAAAAGAAGCCATCCATTTGATAAAGCCAGTGCCAAATCCAGCACCTCCCAACTTGATAGCATCATTAGCAAGTTTCTCAGCAGCAATACGCAGCTCCTGCAAATCTGAACTAAGCAATTCTTCTGCCGATGAAGGACGTGGAACTTGATCAGTTTTCATCGCCAGGTATTCCATTGATCTCCCCATTTCTTGTTCTTCTTTCTAAAAGCTAACAAAAGCTTCGTAACAGAGAAGATCAAAGGCATGCCATTATATAAATACCTATTTTCTGTTTGGACCCTGTTTTCCCGCTTTGCTTTGAAAGCGGGAACATGAACAACGAATTCTTCTTACCAACTGTAAGGGTTCGCCACGTTCACCCTACGTGGAAGTCAGTGGCAGGCCCTGCTAATTTTTCTTAAGAACCAATTACCTGCTAAATCGGTTCTAACTTGACCCAATTCGGATCATTCATATTTTACATCCAAAAATATATATATATATATATTTATTTATTTTATTTATTTTGACACAAGAAAGGTCAAATCTTATTAAGAGGAACAGTAGGCACTCATATAGAATATGATAGCCAATAATTTTCATATAAAAGGAAACTGCCGCTGTTTTTTTATTTTTATTTTTTTAGCATAAAAGTTAATTCAAATAACATTCAAAAGGTTTTACGTTTGTGGGTCATGGCACCGTTTAAGAGCAATTTGGTTAACGAAAAAGAAAATGCTAGCCTTACCGACCCAAAATCCTGATGGGAAATCCGACATTGCCATTGATAATCCTAATGCAGAGAGCGTACCCATGAACCATTCGATTTCTGTTGGGAGAAAAACTCGGTAGATGTAGCACTTCTGTAAAGAAACCCAGCAACAACAATATTGTAACCCACAATACTACAACTAAAATGATTTCTTATCGAAAAACAGATGATTGATCTCTTATCCAAATCTCCTCATATTGAAATTTTCTGAAATTTGTCTGAATATTTTCAATTCCAACTACCCATTAATTTGAATAGAAAATAATTTAGCCGATATCCTTAGGGAGGAGTAAATCGATTTCACTCATTAGTTTGAAAAGAAAATTTAACCGATATTCATAGATGGAAATCGACATGGTTATACTATGCCGGTTATACCAATAACATGTCAGATCTGAAATCCTAAAAGGTCCACATATGAAAATTTTGTAGTTTTAACAACAAATCTAAATAATCAATCGTATGTCATTAAGATTTAGGTAACTAATCATGTCGAAAACCATGTAAATTATGTATCATGAGGAGAGCTTCCTTGAAATCGGTGACAATGATGATTATACATGAAAATCACTATGAAAACTTCCGATTCTTGAAAAGATGATAATGAATCATGATCAGAAAATGAGATCGTTAACGTTTCTCCATTTCCATTTCTATCAAGTAAATAGTAATTTAGTTAAATTAGATCTAGATGATCATTTTTCAAGAAATTCTCATGTTTCACATATAAATCATTGGTAATCAAATGTTCTTATTATCAAAAATCGTCAAATCAATCATTTTAGATGTATCTATCAAGCAAATATTAATAATTTTATATATTTGATCATGAAATTTGCTTAAACTACCATATATATATCCGATTTTTATCCAAGATCCACCAATCATTTAGTTATATCAAGCAATCATGATTAAAGATTTAAATAATGATTGAAAAAAAAATCTAATAATCTTAGTTGGTGCAAATGAAAAGTGTCTCTAATTTGATTAGATGCGAACCTCCACCATATCTGATTATAGTTCTTTAGTTGGAATCACAATCTCAGCTCAATCAATCTAATTAGGTTATTTATTGGAGATGATCGATCAGGATGAGTCAGAGTTTCCCGCTAATTTACTAAGTCGGTTAATGGACATTAATTTGTAGAGAAACAGGTAAGGGGGAGAATCAAGCATAAAATATATTTTATATTAATTAATCTTCCTGATGTGACCCTTTCTGGCTATACACAATCATGAACACAAGGATTTACATGCTAAAAGCATGATCTTCGTAGAAAGGCAGTTCTATGAACTCATTATTTCTAATTTCACGCCTTGTGCTCATTTGGACCTTTAACGATCTCGAGTTGTAGGTCGCTTCCATTTCTCTTAGCTCCCAACTCTAAGCTCGGGTCTTATAGGCTTCTTGTCTAACGATCTTCTTGAGTATTCTGACATGTAATCCATGTCTTTTAATTCTTAAACTCTAATCTTTATCTCCGCATTTGGCTCCAGAATCTTCCAACTATCATTTCTTGGTAGATGCTATATTTTGTCATTTACGTTAGTTCATAGAAGTTCATAATTTGATTCACTTTGGATGAAATGTTGTTAACTTGTTTAAAGACCTCTTGGGGATCAAGAAGCTCTAGTAGTACTGTTGGAGGGAAACTAAAAATTTCACTTATTTAGTTTTCTTTGTTTATGGTTGTTTAGATCTAACGGTATAGTTATCCTCAATAGACGTTTTTGTTTATTCCGTAGTCAATCTCTTCTGATATAAGTGTTAGAACACTGCTAATGTCAAATTCACAAGTTTTGCTATATCAAGATTGTTGCCAATGCTGCACACAACTATATCTTGATTCCTAGTATACTAAAGTCAAGTATCGGATTAGGATTAGAGTACGGTAGTTGAGTATCAGGCAACACAGAATAAACCTCGAAGAATGAAGACTGAAAAACAAACGAAGACATTTGCGAGAACTTCGTCAACAAAGAAGTATGTAAAGACCGGTCCATATTATTTATTTATGGCATTTACTATTCTATTATGATACTATGTCGTATGATTTTAGTATATTTAATATTACAAAGAAGAAATTTCGAGTCAAGCTTGTCGTGATAAATCTCTCGAAAATGATTCAAGCAATGGATGTTCTTAGATCCTTAACAATCTTGGTTAAGAGCAATTTAATTTTCATGAACTAGTTTTGTTTCAAGTTGATCATTTAGGAATTTCCCAAACAATTATATTTATTATCTATGGCTATTGGGAATGTTTCAAATCATATAAGGAGAGTTTTTAGAAAAATTGAATTATGCGAATAGGATAGGTACGCATACCCAGCACCCATACCTTGTTGATCTTAGTTCGGAAATGAGAGGGAGGTACCCGAACCCCTAGGATATGAGTTTTTGAACTTCCTAAGGTATGCATACTCGGTACGCGTACCCTTGGATCCTGAGTTCGTGAGTTGTCCATAGGTATGCATACCTTGTACGTAACTACCCATTTATGATTTAAGCAGAAGTTCATGAACTGTTTCACAAATATGTTAGACTTTACTACAACTCTCATATACACTTCTAGAATAACTTGTTTACAAAATCTCTTGAGCTTATGGATCATAGTTTAAGTCATGAGTGTTATTGATCACCATTTATGCTTGTAAGTTCGATAGGCATACTTGCCAACATGAACCATGATTGTGCACGGTTTCAGAACCCAGGACCATAGTGCATATTTTTATGTAATTTCAAAGCAGACTTCTCACATGCTTACATGAATTTCGAATAAGAATTTCATCTAAGCTGAGAAAGTGTTTGCTTGGATCTCTAACTATCTTGGATTGAATCAATGCTACGTAAATCCTTGAAAATTTGTAAATAGAGAGACTCATCCAATATGAATTCTTAACCCCTGACACACTTGTGTCCTAGTTGCTTGCTAGAGTCATCCTTTATAACCTAGGTTTCCTCTGAGAAACATAATTAGGTTACAACTTTAAAGACTTCACTTAAGGATTACTGAAGCCCGCTCGGACTATCTTTTACCTGATAGTTCGTGTATCCGGACCTTGTTCTTATTGATCTTTGAGGTTTTTGTAATCTCAGGTTAGAAACAAGATAGATAGAAATCGCAAAGTTTTTTTCGTCCCAGATTTTGTCATTCCTCAAGATAGATATCTAAACTCTTATTTGGTTTGTTTGTCTTGTTCTTGAGAGGTGGTTAGTAATCCAGGATTCTCAGCTAACTGAGTGTAAATGTTCCTGATTCGTGAGGTTTGCTGGACTTTGTCTACTGCAAAAAGATTTCTTAACCTAGATTGCAAATCAAAAGGGAAATCAAATAAGCTTGTCTGTTAGAGGAAGATTGGTATCAAAATTATTCAATGAGGTTAATGCAACTCTTAGGTTGTAAAGGACGTCATCTAAGAGAATCAAGTACGTAGAATCTTGCAAGGTTCAATAGATATAATAAACACGACTGCAGCTAAATTGCTTGGAGGGTTAATTCGGTTTTAACTGCATTCCAGTCCGAAGTCTGGTAGTAGTTTAATGTATGTATGGGTTTAACATAGTGTGGTGTTCAAATATGGATGAGGTCCCTGGGTTTTCTGCAGGTGTAGTTTTCCTCGTTAACAAAACTTCTGGTGTCTTGTGTTTTTCCTTTTCCATATTATATTATTTTATCTTTATGTTAGAGCAATGCTCGGTTGAACCCACAAGTCTTGTTATCTCAAGCTTGTTGTCAGTATTAGATGATTAAAACTATATCTTGATTTTTAGTCTACTAAGTCAAGTCTCGTACTAGGTTAGAATTTGGTAGTTGAGTATCAGACATCACCCTCGAAGACTGAAGATCGGCGAAGCCATTTGGAGAACTGTTGTATCAGGTATGTGAAGACTGAACCATTTTATATTATACACTATCTTACCATTTTTATTTATTGAGATTATCACCTTGTTTGTTTTTTCCTGACTCATCTGGATCTTACTGATGTCGCCTCAATATGTTTGTTTTTTTAGTCAGATCTGACTCACCTGACTCAAAAATATGTGAGTCAGTGGCTTGGTCCCATGAGCCAGGGGAATTTTATTCCCTGACTCAAATGAGTCCGAGTCAGGGGGTTAGGTCTGAGTCAGATCGCCAGTCAGATCCGACTAAAAAAAAACGGTATGACATATGACTCGAGCTGAGTCATGGGCCGAGTCAGCAAGCAACAAACACACTCTAAGTCGTATGACTTCTATTAATTAGATTTACAAATAGGAAATTTCGAGTCAAGCTTGTCTTGTTAAAAATCTCATAATATGATTCCAGCATAGATGTTCAACAGTCCTTAACAATATTAGTTCGAAACAATTTATTGTTTGTGAATTAATTTGTGGATCAATTGAAAATTGCCCATGCAAATGATTTTATCACTTGGGAATGTTTCAAACATCAAAAGAGAGAAATTCAAAACTTATGATATTTCTACTCAAGGTAGGTTGGCGAACCATAGGTATCCGAGTTTCAGAAATATAGGAAAGGTTAGCGAACTAGTTCGCAAACCGTAAGTTCAGTTGGGGACAATTCACGAACCGCGGAGAACTGAATTTTATAAAAGGCTAGTGTAGATGGTGAAATTTGGATAAGGGGCAAAAGCATCATTTCACGACCATAGACAAAATTCAACTCTCACGGGAGAGATTAAGCCCTTGGTCCTCAAGGCACTCATAGAAAAAATTAAACTCTTATGCGAGACACGGATGGTCGTGATGCCGTGACTCCTAGCGCACATCCTTGACGAGATACTGCTGGTCACATAGGTTCTGTAGAGCGTAAAACGTCCCCGACAGACTTATAAACCAGAACAGCCACAATTCCAGCATGTCTTCGCGAGACACAGCTGATTGTGATGCCATGATTCTTAGTATATATCCTAGACGAGATACTGCTGGTCATGTAGGTTCTGTAGATGCGTAAAAACGTCCCCGGCAGACTTATGACCCAGAGCGGAGACATACATGTCTCCTGTAAGCACGACTCACCCTATTTGAGATCAAGGATTGATTCCTAGTACATCATCGCGAGATACACTGGTCATGTCTGATAAACACGTAAGTGTGACGCATTTTCACCCATAACTACATTATCTAGGACTCATTTTATTTATAATAAAGTTGTTTTAAGTCTTTTCTAGGGATAAGCTCTTGCGGCAAAATCGGCTCGAAAAGTGGTGTTTTACACCCCAGGATAGAGTACTAAAGGCACCCCAGAAATGCACCGGAAGCACCCCAGAAATACACCGGAGGAACCCCGAAAAAATGTTGAAAACACCCCAGAAAAAGTGTTAAAGGCACCCACCAAAATTACTAAAGGCACCCTCAAAATGGATAAGGGCACCCCCAAGGCAGCCGAGATGTTAAAGGCGCCCGTGTTTTGGATCATGGCACTTCATCCTCTACATTTCAAATTTGAGTTTTTGGCGGGAAAATGGAGGGGTAAACTGGCAGAGTTTAGAATCAAGAATTTGACGTGATTTCATGAGACTCAATGGCTGGGAATTGTTGGGATGATGTGACTGGTCTTAACAAGTATGGTATGGCTTATTTTGTCGGATAAATTTGTCTAGATTCTCGCGTGGAAGAAGACAGGGTATCTCGGGGTTTGGTTATTCCATTCCGAGTTCTGAGTGTGTAATTGAGAGGTTTTCGTGTACCTGATGCATGTTTGACCACTTCTGGATGTGATGGGAGTATTTTGGCACGAGAAATCAGCGTGAGAAGAGAAGAAAGGGAAGAAAATATTCCCGAGAAGATTTTCATTCACTGCCGAGTAATGGAAGATTATATGGAGTTATGACGCATGATTTTTGTGTCTGAAGGAGTATATAAGGTGTGGTGGAGTGTTAGAGAGAATAAGGAGACGTTTAGAGCATCAAAAATCCGAGAAAAAAGTTTTACAGGAAGCTGCTGTTTTCTGCTGGTGAAGAAGGTACGAAGAACATAAGACCCTTAAAGACCGTCATTCTTCAACAGTGCTAGTGACGGTATTCCTTTATCGTTTTCTGTAACAATTGATTTTGTAACAAATATAAGTGTTACAAAACCCGGTTTATCATTTTTTTCTCCCATTTCATCATTTGTGAACCATTTTTGAGCATTAATAAAGATGAATTTTGAGCATGTTTCCATGATAATGATAAGCTAATTCTCGCGTAATCAAGGCACGGAGGAAGCTATTGTTGCATGAATAATTGGTAATTATTTTACTTTTCTCTAATTTGCAATTCATAATTCACTCAAATCACTGCTTTGCAGAATTTTAATTGTTTGCATAATTTTTCCTAATTAGTTGTGATTCAATTAGATAGGTTATACTTTGGTTAGATAATCTATGCTTAAGGGATAATTAATGTTTGAGAATATGCTTGATCATTTGTGAATTAAGAAAAAGAGATTTTAAAAATAATTAGAGTTTTGGAATTTTTACCATCATTCATTCATGTGTAATAGTGGAATCTAGTGTCTTGGTTATTTTCAATCTTAAAAAACAAATTTGGATTTAAATTTTCTCTACTTTTAGTTTAAATAAATATAAATTCAATTGCTTTCACAAGTCTTACGAATCTTTTACTACAACAAAGTTTAAATCACATCAATTTTTGGCGCCGCCGACGGGGACTTGTTTTTAAGTTAGAGTTTTTAGATTTATTAATTTTTTTTTTCTAGATTTTTATTATTTTCTCTTTGTTCTATTTTACGTTTCTTTGGGTATATTTCTTTGTGCTACAGGTTTGGAGTTTGGACCGAAAAGAATTTAAGCCAAAGACTTTGGTGACTAAGAGATTAGGAGCCAAAGATAAAAGCTAAAAGAAAAGGAAAAGAAAGACAAAGAATATTATTTTTTTTATTAGGTTTTTAGATTTTATTTTTAGTTTTTAGTTTTTATTTCTTAGATTTTCTTTAGGTTTATTTTTTAGAAATTGTATTAGGATATCTTTTATTTTTGTAATATTTTTTTTCTTTTGCACTTTATTTTTGGACTTTGAACTGTGAACTTTGGACATTATTATTTTATTTTTAAACCCTACGGAAGGGTAGATTTAAATATAAACTGTTTGCAGTGAAGGACGACGATTACGATATCGTCTCGGCCCCTCGGGTTCGTACATGACATAGGAGTCGTGGCCCGAGTCGAATTCAGCGGTTCTTCGCCCGTCTGGTACGGGAGGTAAGTTTTTCGAAACACCCGCGAATCCCCTGTCAGCGGGTTTACTGTCTGCCTTAAGGTGAATATATGTTGAGGACTGAATACGGACTTTAATTTCCTAGTAAAGGGCAAGGACTGGCCATACAAGATAAGGGTTCGGATTTCATCACCGTTCTCTTCTTGCCCGCCTTAGGAAAACATATCCTACGCGAACCCAAGACTAAAATATTGACTAGAACGAGACCTATAGGGTAACGTGCTTAATAGGAAAGTCGTTCGAAAAATATTGGTTGCTCTTCTAAGCATACTTTGAAGTTCAGGAAGATTACTGTAAGTCGATTAGAGCCGCCTTGTAACCCAAGGAAGCGTTGCCAAAGAGGTTGGGGTATCAAAGCTCCTCTGAGCTTCCCCTACTTCTCTTCGACTCACTTTATTCAGATCGATCTAGAGAGGTTTGCTTAGATTGTAACGAATTCCTTTTCGAAGGATTAGAAGCTGGTCTAGAAACAATCTAAGTGGAGCCATCATGCTTGTTGTTTGCTAGAAATTTTTAGGTTTGTTTTGGTGGAGTCAGCCTGCTGTGTGTTTGCTTAGAACCTCCCTTCTTTAGGAATTTTTTTTTTTTTTTCTTGGTGTATGCCAAAATCGCTCAAGTCCATTAGTGAGCGTGCTTGGAAAAGAGACACTTTTGGTCGTTTGATTAGTGACGAGCCTAGAGGTTTTTCTTTTGAAGACGGGGAGCTCGAAGACTCTTCTTTGGAGAGCCCTGTTTTTGGAAACTTCAATTTTGAGAATTTAAGTCTTAGTGAGGAATTCACCCCTAGGATTTTTACTATGCCAACAATGACAACTTTGAAGGAGTACATGTACCCAACTAGGACCAACCGACCATCGTGCATTAAGTTTCCAGCCTCTACGGCTAGTTATGAGTTGAAACCTGGTATTCTTCAGATGATCCCTATATTCTTAGGTAAAGATGATGAAAACCCTTACTTTCACATTAGGGACTTTGAAGAAATTTGTGGAACAATATTAAAGACCTTAGTGATGAAGTATTGAAACTTAGGATGTTCCCATTTTCCTTGAGAGATAAAGCCAAGACCTGGCTGAACAACCTACCATATGAATCCATAAAAACATGGAAGGAACTTATTGATGCCTTCTATTTTAAATTCTACCCTAAGCATAAAACTGCAGCTGTTAGGCAGAAAATTAGTATTAGTGTTCAACAAGAGGGAGAATCTCTTTATAGGTTTTAAGAGAGATTCAATGATCTTTTATCCCAATGTCCTCACCATGGGTTTGACAAAATGAAACTAGTGGGGATTCTTTATGATGGTTTAGACTATTCGACCAAAGCCACGGTCGAGTCTTTGTGCGCTGGTGAGTTCACTAGTAAAAATGCTAATGATGCGTTTTCCTTCTTAGAAGATGTCGCTGAAAAATCCCAACAGTGGGAGTATTGTGTTGAACCCCCTAAAAGACTCTTGATCAATAGAAGTAGCACCAATGTGGTTGATACATGCTTTGGGTCTGATGCTAAGTTTACTGCTTTGTCTAGAAGGTTAGAAGCTTTGGAATTGAATCAATCTAAACATAGGTCTTTTGCTGAACCTGATAATAGGATTAGAACCTCTCAAGTCTCTAGTTGTGGAATAGAACCCAGTAACTCATTTTGGGAAGGTTAGGATAGTGAAGAGCAAGCCCATGCTGTCTATAACAATGCTAGATTTGAAAACCGTCAGAAGTTTGACCCCTACTCAGAGACCTACAACCCTGGTTGGAGAAACCATCCTAATTTCTCTTGGTCTAAAGGACAGAGTCAAGGCCAGTCTAGTAATTCTCAGCCTCCCCCAGGTTTTGGTTATAATAAGAACCCTTCAGGTCAAGCCCAGTTCCAGAACCCTTCTGAGAATAAAATAATTAGCTTAGAGGAATCTCTTAGTTTATTAAAAAGGAGCCAGGACATGTTTGTAAAGACCCAAGAAGTATTACTAAAGAACCAGGCTAGTTTTCAAGAGGAAACCAAGCAGAATTTTCAACATAATGCCAAGTCTCTTGCTAAGTTAGAACTTCAAGTTAGTCAAATGGCTAAGATTCTAAGTGAGAGAGATAATGGGAGTTTTCCTAGTCAGACTCAACCTAATCCTAGAGGAGTTCATGAAATAGGAGGAAGATCATCTGATCATGTGAATGCAATAAAAACCCTTAGGAGTGGTAGAGAAATAGACAATAAGGTTGCCATGCCTGATAAAGAACATGCTGTAGTTCACCCTTCTGAATCAAAAGCTGAAGAGATTGATAGAACCTCTAAGGAGACTGACGAGGCCTCTGATAAGCCAAACTTTGTTCCCAGAGCCCCATTCCCACAATTGCTAGTACCAACAAGGAAGGAATCCACTTTTAATGATATTTTGGAGGTTTTTAAGCAGGTAACTATCAACCTTCCATTATTAGATGCAATTAGGCAGATTCCTCCTTATGCCAAGTTCCTTAAGGACTTGTGTACGCGAAAGCGTAAGCTCGGTGTCCATAAGAAAGCCTTCCTAGCTAGTCATGTGAGTTCTATTATTCAGAATACTACTACTCCTAAGTATAAAGACCCAGGTTCCCCTACCATTGCCTGTACAATAGGGAAATACCGTGTTGAGAAAGCGCTGCTTGACTTAGGATCCAGTGTGAACTTACTCCCATACCATGTGTACCTTAAGCTAGGACTTGGTGAGATAAAACCTACCCAAATAACACTTCAGTTAGCTGATAGGTCCGTAAAAATTCCTCGTGGTGTGATCGAGGATGTTCTTATTGAGGTCGACAAGTTTATTTATCCAGTGGATTTTGTTATCCTAGATACCCAACCTGTCCCTGACCCAGAGAACCAGATACCGGTAATTCTAGGTCGCCCATTTTTAGTTACATCCAATGCGATCATCAACTGTCTAAACGGTATTATGAATTTGTCTTTTGGTAACATGACCATTGAGCCGAACATTTTTCATATTAGTAAGCTACCCTCTGAACTAGATGACTCGAGCATAGAAGAGGTCAACATGATATGAACATTAGTCGAGGAGTCATTACCAAACACTTTGTTAGAAGATCCACTAGAGAAATTCCTAGCCCACTTTGGGATTGATTTTGATGATGATAATGTGATTAATGAGGTGAATGCTTTGTTAGATTCAACCCCTTTGTTGGACACTAGCAATATTTGGAAATCTAAGTTCGAACCACTACCAGTTTCTGAGTCTACTCTAGTTCCTTCGTTAGGAGAGCCTCCTAAGTTGGACCTTAAACCATTACCAGATACCTATAAGTATGTGTTTTTAGGCCCAGTTGAAACTTTACCTGTGATTGTAGCATCCAACTTGGATAGTGATCAGGAAATTAGGTTAGTAACCGTTCTTCAAAACAACAAGGAAGCTTTAAATTGGACCATAACAGACATTAAGGGTATAAGTCTTACTGTTTGTATGCATCAGATTTATTTAGAGGAAGATACCAAACCTTCTAGGGAGATGCAACGTCGACTAAACCCTAATATGAAAGAGGTAGTTCGAACCGAGGTTCTTAAGTTGTTAGATGCATGCATTATCTTCCCTATTTCAAAAAGCAAGTGGGTCAGCCCTGTTCAGGTTGTCCCCAAGAAATATGGTATTACTGTAGTCCAGAATGAGAACAATGAGTTAATCCCAACCCGAGTGACCACGGGTTGGCGTGTTTGTATTGACTATAGGAAATTGAACAAGGTCACTAGGAAGGACCACTTTCCCCTTCCTTTCATCGACCAAATGCTAGAGAGATTAGCTGGACATAGTCACTACTGCTTCTTAGATGGCTACTCCGGATATAATCAGATCGTTATTGCCCCTGAAGACCAAGAAAAAACTACTTTTACCTGTCCCTTTGGTACCTTTGCGTATAGACGCATGCCTTTCGGGCTTTGTAATGCCCCTGCAACTTTTCAGCGTTGTATGATGAGCATATTTTCTGACATGGTAGAACGGTTCTTAGAGGTCTTTATGGATGATTTTTCAGTATTTGGTTCATCTTTTGATGAGTGCTTGCATCATTTGTCATTAGTTTTGACTTGGTGTAAGGAGAAGAATTTAGTGCTTAATTGGGAGAAATGTAATTTCATGGTTCGTTCAGGAATTGTTTTAGGGCATATCGTATCATCTAAGGGTAGAGAGGTAGATAAAGCCAAAGTTGACCTTATTAAGACTTTACAGGTCCAAAAAACCGTAAGAGATATTAGGTCATTCTTAGGGCATGCAGGTTTTTATCGTCGATTCATTAAGGATTTTAGCTTAATTTCTAGACCTCTTTGCAATTTGCTTGCAAAAGATGTAAAGTTTTTCTTTGATGATGCTTGTTTAGAGGCTTTTGAGAAGCTTAAGACTTTACTCACTACCGCCCCCATAGTCCAGGCACCCAACTGGAACCCACCCTTTGAGATCATGTGTGATGCTTCAGATTTTGCTACTGGTGTTGTGCTAGGTCAACGAGAAAACAAATTACTCCATGTGATTTACTATGCTAGCAAAACTCTGAATGATTCCCAGTTGAACTATACTACTATGGAGAAGGAACTGTTAGCCATTGTGTTCGCCTTAGACAAGTTTAAATCCTATCTCTTAGGTTCTAAAGTTATAATCTTCACTGATCATGCTGCTTTGAAGTATCTTCTTTCCAAGAAGGACACAAAACCTAGATTGATTAGATGGATCCTATTGTTGCAGGAATTTTCCTTAGACATTAGAGACAAAAAAGGTGCAGAATATGTAGTAGCAGACCACTTGTCTAGGCTTGTTGTGGATACCCCTGATGATTCTCCTCCTGTTAGAGACAGTTTTCCTGATGAACAATTGTTCTTTGTTACCCAATTACCTTGGTATGCGAATATAGTGAACTATCTTGTTACTGGTCGAATGCCCCAACATTGGGGTAAACAAGATCGTTCTAGATTTTTAGCTGAGGTTAAGAACTTCTTTTGGGATTATCCTTATTTGTTTAAGTATTGTCCAGACCAGATTATTAGGAGATGTATACATGAGATTGATCAGTCAAGTATTATTTCCTTTTGTCATGATCATGCTTGTGGGGGTCACTTTAGTGCTAAGAAGACTGCTGCTAAGATATTGCAGTGTGGATTCTATTGGCCTTCGTTGTTTAAAGATTCCCACAGTTACTGTGTTACTTGTGAACGTTGCCAGAAATTAGGAACCATTTCCCGTAGGAACATGATGCCCTTGAACCCTATTTTAGTTATTGAGGTCTTTGATGTGTGGGGTATTGACTTTATGGGTCCGTTTCCTAATTCTTTTGGTAACCTATACATCCTTATCGTTGTAGACTATGTCTCTAAGTGGATTGAGGCAGTTGCTTGTAAAACCAACGACCATAGGGTCGTAGTCCAGTTTTTGAAAGATAATATACTTACACGTTTTGGTACGCCGCGAGCTATAATTAGTGATGGAGGTTCACACTTTTGTAATAGACCATTTGATCTTTAAATGAAACAGTATGGTATTACCCACAAAGTAGCTACCCCATATCACCCAGAGACTAGTGGTCAGGTAGAGGTCTCCAATAGGGAAATTAAGCGTATTTTAGAGAAAACAGTTAATCCCAATATGAAAGACTGGTCATCGAGGCTTACTGATGCCTTATGGGCTTACCGTACTGCGTTTAAGACACCCATTGGAATGTCACCTTATCGTTTAGTATTTGGCAAGGCATGTCACCTTCCTGTTGAGTTAGAGCATAAAGCCTATTGGGCTATTAAGCAGCTAAACTTTTCACTTGACAAGGCAGAAGCTCACAGAAAGCTCCAACCCAATGAGTTGGACGAGATTCGTAGAGATGCATATGATAGTGCTAAGGAGTATAAGAACAAAATGAAACTTGTGCATGATAAAAATATTTTACGAAAGTCATTTTATCCAGGTCAAAAAGTTCTTCTGTATGACTCTCGTTTGCATATATTCCCAGGGAAGTTGCGCTCTCGATGGACCGGTCCTTTTGTGGTCCGTACTGTTTTTCGTCATGGAGCTGTTGAGATCGAGACACCGGATGGTAATAGTTCTTCGAAGGTTAACGGTCAGAGATTGAAACCCTTTTTAGAGCCCTTTCCTACATGTGATGTTGAGGAGGTCCCTCTGGAGGACCCTGCTTACCCTTGATTGACCATCGAGGTCATTGTATGTTGTATATTAGTTTTTGATTTCTCTCTTCACCCAGGTACTATCTTTGGTACTGCTCTTTCATTAGAAACATTGAGGACAATGTTAGATTTAAGTGTGGGGGAGTGATTAACTTTTTGTTTATTTTTGTAGGAGTTTCTTTATCATATTATGACCAGCTGTTGAGCGGGTCAACAAAAAAAATAAAATAAAAAAAAATGATATGACCAGCTGTTGAGCGGGTCTATTCTTTTGATTCAGATGACCATCTATTGAGCGGGCCTCTCTTGATGTTACACAAATGACCAGCTGTTGAGCGGGTCTATTCTTTTGATTCACATGACCAGCTGTTGAGCGGGTCCCTCTTGGTGTTACGCAAATGGCCAGCTGTTGAGCGGGTCTTGAGGTTTTGCTCGAGGACTAGCAAAATGTAAGTGTGGGGGAATTTGATAAGCACGTAAGTGTGACGCATTTTCACCCATAACTACATTATCTAGGACTCATTTTATTTATAATAAAGTTGTTTTAAGTCTTTTCTAGGGATAAGCTCTTGCGGCAAAATTGGCTCGAAAAGTGGTGTTTTACACCCCAGGATAGAGTACTAAAGGCACCCAAGAAATGCACCGGAAGCACCCCGAAAAAATGTTGAAAACACCCCATAAAAAGTGTTAAAGGCACCCACCAAAATTACTAAAGGCACCCTCAAAATGGATAAGGGCACCCCCAAGGCAGCCGAGATGTTAAAGGCGCCCGTGTTTTGGATCATGGCACTTCATCCTCTATATTTCAAATTTGAGTTTTTGGCGGGAAAATGGAGCAGTAAACTGGCAGAGTTTAGAATCAAGACTTTGACGTGATTTCATGAGACTCAATGGCTGGAATTGTTGGGATGATGTGACTGGTCTTAACAAGTCTGGTATGGCTTATTTTGTCGGATAAATTTGTCTAGATTCTCGCGTGGAAGAAGACAGGGTATCTCGGGTTTTGGTTATTCCATTCCGAGTTCTGAGTGTGTAATTGAGAGGTTTTCGTGTACCTGATGCATGTTTGACCACTTCTGGATGTGCTGGGAGTATTTTGGCACGAGAAATCAGCGTGAGAAGAGAAGAAAGGGAAGAAAATATTCCCGAGAAGATTTTCATTCACTGCCGAGTAATGGAAGATTATATGGAGTTATGACGCATGATTTTTGTGTCTGAAGGAGTATATAAGGTGTGGTGGAGTGTTAGAGAGAATAGGGAGACGTTTAGAGCATCAAAAATCCGAGAAAAAAGTTTTACAGGAAGCTGCTGTTTTCTGCTAGTGAAGAAGGTACGAAGAACATAAGACCCTTAAAGACCGTCGTTCTTCAACAGTGCTAGTGACGGTATTCCTTTATCGTTTTCTGTAACAATTGATTTTGTAACAAATATAAGTGTTACAAAACCCGGTTTTTATCATTTTTTCTCCAATTTCATCATTTGTGAAACATTTTTTAGCATTAATAAAGATGAATTTTGAGCATGTTTCCATGATAATGATGAGCTAATTCTCGCGTAATCAAGGCACGGAGGAAGCTATGGTTGCATGAATAATTGGTAATTATTTTACTTTTCTCTAATTTGCAATTTATAATTCACTCAAATCACTGCTTTGCAGAATTTTAATTGTTTGCATAATTTTTCCTAATTAGTTGTGATTCAATTAGATAGGTTATACTTTGGTTAGATAATCTATGCTTAAGGGATACAATTAATGTTTGAGAATATGCTTGATCATTTGTGAATTAAGAAAAAGAGATTTTAAAAATAATTAGAGTTTTGGAATTTTTACCATCATTCATTCATGTGTAATAGTGGAATCTAGTGTCTTGGTTATTTTCGATCTTAAAAAACAAATTTGGATTTAAATTTTCTCTACTTTTAGTTTAAATAAATCTAAATTCAATTGCTTTCACAAGTCTTACGAACCTTTTACTACAACAAAGTTGAAATCACATCAATGTCTACTCTAGGCTCTGACTCGACTTACCGAGGCTTCCGAATAATTCCTAGTACATCCCCGCGAGATACACTGGTTATTCTGATTCCGGGCCCTTTCAACAGACTCCTAGAACATCCTTTCGAGATACACTAGTCTTATCGGCTTCATCATATGGACACAGTTGATTCCTAGCACATCTCTGCAGGATACGCTGGTCAAAGACAAGTGAACCAAAGTGTCGCAGAGATATTAATCGGGAGCACAAATCCCTTTCTCTCTCTTCAGGACGAGTCCCAACTGACCACAGAGAGATTCCGATCCGTCAATAAAATCTCAGAGATATTCACATCTCTCTGCAAAATCCCAGAGAGATTCACATCTCTCCGCAAAATCCCGGAGAGATTCACATCTCTTCTCAAAATCCCGGAGAGATTCAGATCTCTTCGCAAAATCTCGGAGAGATTCATATCTTTTCTCAAAAACCCGGAGAGATTCACATCTCTCCGCAAAATCTCGGAGAGATTCACATCTCTCTGCTAAATCTCAAAGAGATTCACATCTCTTCTCAAAATCCCGGAGAGATTCACATCTCTCCATAAAATCTCAAAGAGATCCACATCTCTTTTCAAAATCCCGGAGAGATTCACAACTCTCCACAAAATCTCAAAGAGACTCACATCTCTTTTAACAATCCCAGAGAGATTTACATCTCTCCACAAAATCTCTCGGGAAATCTCATAGAGGGCCGAATATTCCCCATTATAGGCACACGCCTTACCTTGGGCTCAAGCCTATTTCTCAGCCTCTCAAACACACTCACGGCTAGTAAATTGAGTATGAACTATACATGTATGTCCAAAAACGTGGATAAGCTCTCTTGAGCTCCGCATGCCCAACAAAGGGACCCAAAATCAATAATACGGTCTCCACATGACATATGTGACCGGTCATGGAGAGAGAGATCTCAATCTCAGCTCCTCTCATACTCTGCACACGATTCCTGAGGCATTCCATTCTTTTTCACGTGACTCATCCTAGTGATTCTCACAAATGAGGTAATATCTCTCTATCTTGGCCAACTCACCTAAAGAGAATATTTTTCTCTCTCAACACATCATCACAAAGGCAGACTCAGCTTCACACAAATGGGGGGATATCAATTAGGGTTTTGGTCTAGCGGTCTACGACATGTGTGAGAAATACCCGGCATATTTCTCACCTCAGAAGTGAGTAAAGGCGATAGAATAATGAGATAACTCAACCTAGTTTATCTATATCTATTCCCGAAGATACGGGAGAAGTGCTCCGCACGGCATGACAGGCAATCCCTATCTTCACCGACATGAGATTGGAGATTTCAGCTATAAATAGGTCATCTATTTCTCAAAGCTAACACATAAATGTCTCATAACCTATCAAAGCAATTCTTCTTCAAACCCTAGAATTCTCCTATCTCTCTCTTCCTTTTCTTCCCTCCCTAAGACCAGCCTTTGAACGGCCACTGTGCGTGGTTTAGGCGAAGACTGTTTGTGTTCAACCTCCTGTAACTTGCTTTCAGAAACCCTAAAATCCCACTTTAGCCTCTCACCGATTTTAGGCAACTACATTTTGGCGACCACGGTGGGAGGTTGTTCACTCAATTACAGATCCAATCCAAACACAAAAACGTTTCATTGATTCAGTCTCTGTAAACCCATTAGAGACTTAGCCGGGAGAGTTATCCCTACCAGCACTTTCTCTCTCTTTCGATTCTTACTACTAGAGTATAATCATTCACATCTTCGCAGTTATGTTTTCAATATAGCACGACTTGAAAGATACGTTAGGAATTAAACAGTTCAAGTCAAATATTACTAACCTCAAGAGGAAGGATGATGTCGTCATTGTATCTTGTTACTTCTTCACATTCTTCAAGTCTTCGAGTAATACTTGTATGTCTCATAATCCTAAACTTTCTAGTCTAACCTATACGAAGTTGTCTCTAGTTACATAATCATGCGACTCTTAGATGAGTTTTGATTCACTAAAATATGACAACCAAACTTGACATACCAACGCTTGGTGGGTTCAACCGAGCTATGCTCTAACATTTAGGGTGCGTAAAAAATTGGTATAATTCAGAACGCTTCAAGTTAGAGACTTCTCACTAGAGGTGTATGAACGAGAATCTGATATCATGTCTGATCCTCAACTCCCATGGCCTATCTTCAAACAGAATTCTACATAGCCTTCGCTTATAACTAAATGCTTCAACCCTTGCGGCCAAATACCCTAGGACTGGAAATCAATCCCAAAACGGAGATGCCAGAACACTTCCACAAGTCGGAGATTATAAGATTCAAAATCACGTTTCGTCGCATCCAAAGAAACCCATCAAGACTAATCTAGGGTTTCTATCATGATCAAGCAAGCTAGCATTTTACCAAATATGTTCAAGATTTTCACATATGAAAACATGTATTAGGATTATACCATAGGAAAATACGCGTTCAAATCCTTCCTCCACTCAAGATTCACGCACGAGATAAACTAGGTTTTTTAATTGGTGAAAACGAGCCTGCAGTATCTCCTATACTAAAACTTCATCATACTCCATACATCTAAACAAAATGGGAAAAACGATAGATAATTTGACGATGCACACGACGGAAACTGTACGTTTATGTCCCTGCTAACGCATGCTAAAAGGGCGTTCCGGAATACAATCCAAGAGATATGATCAAGACATTGGAATGTATTGCTGCTGAAAAACCTAATATTTCCGAGTTCAACTTCACGTAGACTTATCACTGGGAAAACAATCTCCAAATCCTAATTTTTTGCTAGTTGATAAAAGGAAGGTCTTTTCTGTTCGATAGTTGGGGTCAAAAACTAAAATTGGGTGTCAAACAAAGTTTCTACAACCTCTGGAGTGAATGTCGCGCAAGAAAGGACTTTTCATTATGAATTTAACTTAGGGTTTTCACCTAATTGCATACGCAACGAAGAAAGCGAAGGTTTGTATCAAGTTCGAGCTCATGATGGATCATTTACTTCACTAGAAGAAGGAATTTACCAATATTTAAGGAAATCATCTCGCAGCAACGGTCTCTACCTCTCGGAAAGGAAACTCTCTCTCTTCTTCCCTAAGGCCTCGATATCCTTTCCTCTACATCTCCTCAGCTACCAGTCTCTCTCTATAAGGGCCTCCTCTGAGAAACAAAGACCGAAGTTTAGCTTGTTCCAGTCAGCTCCAATAGAATCTAGCGACTCTCTCGATTACATTGATAGAAAAATATCATCACGGGTGGTCATCAAATTTCCCAGATTTACAAGATTATCAGAAGCAAGACCACTCAGAGTTATTCTCCTCATGTCACCAAATATGCCATGAGTATCTCATCCGAAGTCAGAAGTGCAATATGGCTAACAAAGTCAAAACCAACAGTAGGATAACCGGCAATCCGCTCTTCCTTACCTGTTTCAGATTCTCCAACACCAGAGCTACTGATAATTAGGGACTATTGCACACTTGTTCTGCCAAAAAAGATAAGGTCATCCACTCTATTATCAACATGCTTTTTCTTGAATCGTATTCATAACGTGAGCCTACAAACAAGAAAGAAGTTAGACAAAGTATATAAAAAATACAAGAGTTGAAGACGTATATAAAGCACGGCTAGGGTTTTGGTCAACAAGAATGCGTTAAGTCTCACAAAAGCGAATCGCGTCCTCACGACTAGATCCATACCTTTATTTCAATAAATCTAATCCACATCGTCAAGGATATTAGCGATTTTACATGGTTTTATATTTCGATGAAGAATGAAGAGAAGACATGCTTTCTTCGTAACTAAGGGTAAAAACGAATAAACACGCCACTGACGCGTTTTGGCTCAAATGGATCAAATTTACGACCTATGACAAGCTAAGATAGGATAATTAGGTCGTAACACTCCAAGGGATCGTTTCCTAAGAGTCTTAATACATCAAGAATTCAAACGCAGCAAGGACTCCTTTCGAAAACAGACATCCATACATTCCAGCGCGAAGACTTGAAAACTGGTGACAAACCATAAGGAAATTCAGGGTTCTTCCTAAGGAAAATATATTCCTATATGTATTCTCAACAACATACCAAATGGGTGCCTCAAACGGATAAACAATATAGGAGATGTGGTCCCAACATCGAAGTAAGTGCAATCTGAAAGACTCCTGAAATTCTATACTGGATTTCTGATGACAAAAGTACGCGAGTGGTTAACTTACCTAACTAACTCGGAATTAGGTCATTCATTTTGCGTTAAATAAAATAATTTTTTATATTTTCAAATTTGGGTCGGGATATCAAATCCAACATCGTATGAAGATTTTACAGCCATTCTATGCAAGTCTCTCAAAACTGAAGTTTTCTGACGAACACCCAAACGAAGAGTCCTGATACAAACAGAACATGTGAAAGAAGGATGGATCGACCTCCACACCTAGTGCACGCTCAAAAGAGTTGGAAAATAGTTCTATTTTCAAGCCTAGATAAAAAGGGAAGCCATCATCCAAAAGGAAAAGGAATTAAAGCTAAAAGAGGAAATTAAAGGAATTTGGCCCAAATAAGGAAACCTAGGATTTCCCTTCTTCCAAAATCTATCTGAACGTGGACAAGCCTCTCCCACATGCATGAAATATCTCCTAGGACATTGGGACGTCACTTATTCTCTCGGAATTTTTTCAGAGGGACCAAGTTGAAGAGAATTAAGGTTTTGACGAAAATAAGCCCTAATTTCAAGAATTTGACGGAAAAGGGATTTATTCTAAAAGAGAGGGGGTCGAGCCTCTACCCATTCTATTTGAAGGTTATATACACCTATTTCAACCCCTTTTTTTTTGTATCATCACTATTAATAATAAAACGAGCTCATAAGGGAATTTGACCGAAATACCCTTATTTCACAATTTTGAGTATTTTCAAAGAAGAAGGCCCTAATACATCCAGAGACCGACCAAGTGCTCATATACTCATTCCAAAGGCCTCATACACGTGCTTATTAAATTTTCTAAGTGTTCAAATAGGAACGGGATTGAGACGGAATCTAGAGACGCAGAATTTCAGAGAAAATAAAGGGAATCTGGCTCAAAACGGGGAAACTCGAGTTCATGATTTCCAAAAGCAGAACCAGAAACGCGCTAATCTATCTTTCAAGATGTGACTATGCCTAGGGAAGATCCATGCCTCTCTCATTCCAAATAAAAATCAAGCTCATAGTGGTTTTTGACGGAAATACCCTTAGTTTCAAAAGTATGTATTTTCTCTAATAAAGAGGTGTCTG
The DNA here is from genome assembly GCA_023531105.1 of Papaver atlanticum. Taxonomy (NCBI): domain Eukaryota; kingdom Viridiplantae; phylum Streptophyta; class Magnoliopsida; order Ranunculales; family Papaveraceae; genus Papaver; species Papaver atlanticum. Next base: position 1,966,227 of record JAJJMB010016912.1, read on the forward strand.
ATTGGTACAAGGAATTAAACAAGCTCTCATCTCACAAGGTGCCGACCTCATAAGATAGATGCACACCTTCCAAGCCTCATCAAGCCTCTCCAGAGTGTCTAAAGGAGTCAGACGCGAACAAAAGAAAAACTAGGGTTTAGGTACAGCACAAGCCTAGACTCAGAATTTACATGGGATAGGGACTCCGTAACTTCAAAAGTAAGTGCCTATATTTTCTCAAGGGTCTTCACCAACATCAAGGCCATCCAGGAAGACGTTCAAAAACCCTCTCTTCCCTGCATACTCGCCTATACAAATTTGGAAGCTCAAGGATCCACAAAGAGGGGAAATTAGGGTTTTGGCCAAGTAAACCCTAATTTGCAAACCCCATTCGACCAAGTTTCAACTCTATCAAGATACAACTTCATACACGAGATTCACATAAAAAAAACTCTTGCACATCCAGCATTTTGGCTCAAGGGGGATCTTCCAATTAGACAACAAGATATGCCATGGCTTTCAGTTTTCATCGGATTGAGATATTGTCTCCGTTTTGCAATCCTAGACCAGTTTCTTTCACATAAAACCTAACATGACCAAATAATCAGAACTATTCAAGAATCTCACTAATGGTTATAATAGCCACAATCATCTTCGCGGCTCATAGCATCACAATATTTGTCTACACGATCAAGTGCAAAGCTAAAGATTAGGGTTTTAATCAGATAATCCCTAATTGTAAATTTACACGCCCAAGGCATGGATTTCACGATGACAAGATTACAACACTCAGATAAACGCTGCCCAGTATAAATATTCATGAGAAATTCCAAGTCCAGAATTGATTTCATGTTCAAAGCGAAGACTAAGCATCAATTCGGGGACTCTACAAGTCTAAAAGAACGGGTGGATCGTAATTTCGTACGAATGATTTGTTACCATCTATATACTCATTATAGAACAATCAAGGTTCTACTCTGAGTAGGGGACTTAATATAGATGGTGAAATTTGGATAAGGGGCAAAAACATCATTTCAAGACCATAGACAAAATTCAACTCTCACGGGAGAGATTAAGCCCTTGGTCCTCAAGGCACTCATAGCCACGATTTCTAGTATACGTCCCCGCGAGACACTGCTGGTCGTGATGCCGTGACTCCTAGCGCACAACCTCGACGAGATACTGCTGGTCACATAGGTTCTGTAGAGCGTAAAACGTCCCCAGCAGACTTATGAACCAGAATATCCACAATTCCAGCATGTCTTCGCGAGACACAGCTGATTGTGATGCCATGATTCCTAGTATAATCCTCGACGAGATACTGCTGGTCATGTAGGCTTTGTAGATGTGTAAAAACATCCCCGACGGACTTAGGACCCATAGTGGAGACATACATGTCTCCTGTAAGAACGACTCACCCTATTTGAGATCAAGGACTGATTCCTAGTACATCATCGTGAGATACACTGGTCATGTCTACTCTAGGCTCTGACTCGACTTACCGAGGCTTCCAAATAATTTCTAGTACATCCCCGCGAGATACACTGGTTATTAAGCCTCCGGGACCTTTCGACAGACTCCTAGAACATCCTTTCGAGATACACTGGTCTTGTCGGCCCCATCATATGGACACAGTTAATTACTAGCACATCTCTGCAGGATACGCTGGTCAAAGACAAGTGAGCCAAAGTCTTGCAGAGACATTAATCGGGCGCACAAATCCTTTTCTCTTTCTTCAGGACGAGTCCCAACTGACCACGGAGAGATTTCGATCCGTCAATAAATCTCGGAGAGATTCACATCTCTCTGCAAAATCCCGGAGAGATTCACATTTTTTTCAAAAACCCGAAGAGATTCACATTTTTTTCAAAAACCCGAAGAGATTCACATCTGTCCTCAAAATCTCGGAGAGATTCACATATCTCTGCAAAAATCCAGAGAGATTCATCTCTCTTCTCAAAATCCCGGAGAGATTCACATCTCTCCACAAAATCTCAAAGAGATTCACATCTTTTCTCAAATTCCCGGAGAGATTTACATCTCTCCACAAAATCTTAAAGAGATTCACATCTCTTTTCACAATCCCGGAGAGATTTACATCTCTTCACAAAATCTCAATGAGATTCAAATCTCTCGGGAAATATCATACAGGGTCGAATATTCCCCATAACATGCACACGCCTTACCTAGGACTCAAGCCTATTTCTCAGCCTCTCAAATACACTCACGGCTAGTAAATTGAGTATGAACTATACATGTCTGTCCACAACGTGGATAAGCTCTATTGAGCTCCGCATGCTCAACAAAGTGAAACAAAATCAATAATACGGTCTCCACATGACATATGTGACCGGCTATGGAAAGAGGGAGCTCAATCTCTGCTCCTCTCACACTATGCACATGATTCCTGAGGCATTCCATACCTTTTCATGTGACTCATCCTAGTCATTCTCACAAATGAGAGAATATCTCTCTATCTTGGCCAACTCGGCTAAAGAGAATATTTCCGTCTCTCAACATATCATCACAAAGGCTAACTCAGCTTCACACAAACGGTGGGTTATCAATTAGGGTTTTGGTCTAGCGTTCTATAGCACGTGTGAGAAATACCTGGCATATTTTTCACCGCAGAAGAGAGTAAAGACAGTAGAATAATGAGATAAACTCAACCTAGTTTATCTCTATCTATTCCTAAAGAGACGGGAGAAGTGCTCTGCATGGCACGACAAGCAATCCCTATCTTCACCGACCTGAGATTGGATATTTCAGCTATAAATAGGTGTTTTGGGGTAAAAACTGATTATGCTGGTAAATTTGGGTGTGCCACCGAGAAACGAATCAAACCCTAAACAAATGCACTGCACGGGAGTACTTTAGGATCAATCTGTACAATTCCATCCTAAACCAAGAAATGGCCATTCTAGACTTGCTTCGGTCACAAAGTAAAGGAGAAGGGTTGATCTTAGGGAGGGAAGCGAAGAAGGTGTTGAGATCAAAATATTGAATTTTTAGGGTGTGGCTGTTTTATGACTTGTATCAGAACATGGAACTGGCTTGCGGAATGTAAGCTATCAGTTCTTGGTATTTTTATGGATACAGTGTTGTTAACCAAAACTCTGTTGTTCGTCGAAATAGGTTGAAAACCTATTTATACAAGTCATTGAGCACCCTTGATCTCGTAGGAAGTGGAGACAGTTAAGTAGTGGAGAAGTGGGGTTGTGTTGAAGCGGTTTACCATCACGTTCCCATTGTGAGGGGAAACTGGTCAGCCTTACACCCACTATCCTCTTACTGCTATTTAACTGTCCGCTCCTTCCTAACACTTTCTTGTAATGGGCGCATCGCACGCCGCATGATGTATACCGCCAGACCAATACCCTGATGAGTATCCCATGGTTTGTGACATGTTTGATATCTCGAGTGTTTCATGGAAAATGCGCAACAAGTTACTAAGTGGGTCTAATGTGCAAGACCTAGTTATTCTGCCCAATCGCACCCAAGCTAGACAGCATAATGGCATAGTGGCGCCTGCACAGTGGCAATGTGGCGCCTGTTAGTGGCACAATGGTAATGTGGCGCCTATGGCTAAGTGGCGAGGTGATGCCTGCCAATGGCGTAGTGGCAAGGTGGCGCCTGCCAACAACGTAGCGGTCAAAGTGGCGCCTGCTACATCTTGGCATATTGGTGTTGGATCCAAATATGGCTTAATGATATTAGTTATAGTTGCCACATCGAACTTAATGCCTAGGTGATACTATTTGGCATGGGGTGGCGTAATGTCCCTGGCCAAATTAGGGTTTGGCATATCAAATCATTAAGTGGCGCGGCACGGCGGCATCTTGGCAAATACTACCTTTACCGTTTTGATCAAAGACACCATGGCAAGGCCATAACGTGGGCATATCCATGGACGATCATGGGTAATCATAATATGGCGCGGGCGCCATTCTTTAGGGTCTCCTGGGTCCCACATGGCTTATGGCATGTTGTGGGCCCAGAGTGGCATAATTGGGCCATGACTAGAAAATAGGGTTTCCCTTTGGTTTGACCAAAGTCATTGGCATATTGCTACCGCGGAATGGCATGGCCTGCCAATTGGCATACTGGCGCGATTTGGCAGGTTGGCTAGCCAATTGGCATGGCGCCTGTGATGATTACCAGGCGCGGTTTGGGATGGTTTGTAGACGATCCCAATACTTGGGCGCAGAATGCAGCAACTGTGTTGGCACGCTGTTTGTGGTGGCATGGCGATGCCTATTTGGGCGCGTTGTGGAGCGGCTAAACTTAATAAATCCAGTGGCCAAATCTTATGGTCGTGATTGTTTTTTGGAGACTGGCTTGGGCCGTCTAGATTAGATTCCTAATGGAATTAGGCGCATCGACCCACCAACTTCCAATCTTTATTAAAAGTGTGTGTGGCGGGTTTTGAGCGATTTGATTGGTTGATGGGAGAAGGGGCCGGCAAGAGAAAGATGGAGCGTGGCCAACGGCCACATGCGGCGCCCATTGGAGCGAATTAGCCGGTTATGTGGCGTAGCCGCGCATCTTTCGTCATTGCTCCTATTTGCCACAGTTCCTCTTCTGTTTCTTGTTTTCTGGTAGGACTTTGCTCCCACTAGCTCTATGGCGGATCAGTTTCCTAGTTTACCTAGGTTTGGCCTCGACCAATAGGGTTCGAGATATTTGCACAAGGCGCAAAAGACATAATGTTTGTAAATTAATTAGGCCGAAAACTTGAATCTTGTGAGTTATCACAAAATTGAGCAAATTTAACAAATTCTGTGTGTTGACGCAAAATTCTTTTTATTCTCAGAGAGCAGTTAGCACGTCTTCTGATTTAGCATTTTCATGCAGACCTTAATTTTGATACTTCGGGAAATTCATGTTACTCAGCTGCGAGTGAACACTAATTGTCATGTCATACCAATACTAAGGGTTCAGCTGGGGAACATAACATAGTAAAATACTCAATAAACCATACACTAATGAGTAATGCAGGAAAGAGTTTTACAGAATGTTTGGGATTGTTGCTACATGCACCATTCTGAATAAATATACTGAATTGCTTAATACATGTGTGAGTAGAGAGGCCCGGGCGCTCATTACTTTTAAATGGCTCAGTCCTTTTGCAGACGGCTCATTAAATACAGGGTTTTTTAACTTTAGCCCTGAACTACAAACCACCATCAACAATAGGTCATTTATTTCTCCAAGCAACACAAACTTTCTCATAACCTCTCAGAGAGATTCTTCTTCAAACCCTAGAATTCTCTGATCTTTCTCTTCCTCTGCTTCCCTCCCTAAGACCATCCCTAACCTGTCCTGTGACTGAAGCAGCCTTTGAACGTCCACTGTGCGTGGTTTAGGCGAAAACTGTTCGTGCTCAACCTCCAGTAACTAACTTTCAGAAACCCTAAAATCCCACTTTAACCTCTCACTGATTTTAGGTAACTACAGCTAGCAGTCGGCGAACACGGTTCACCAACAGTAGCCATCTGAGTTCGAGAGTCTTGTAGGGTTGGAGAACCCGGTTTACGAACCGTAACACCCTGAATCATGAACAATCCTTACAGTTCACGAACCGTTTCACCTACAGTCCCAGTAGAATTTAGCAGATGCTTAAAGAATTATTTTTTTTAAAAAATATGCTTAGCATTGCTACGACTCTCTTAAATACTTATAAGACTTCATTGATCACTTAAACACTTATGTGTGTGCATCATGATTAAATCCTTAGGTGTGTAAATGAATATCAAATTGCTTATTGTTCACATGGCATATTTGCCAAACCGAACAGTCATTATACACGGTTCCGTAACCGGACCATAATGTATATTCTTTTATTGTATTTTCAAGACTAATTTTCACATGTTGAATTGAAACCTTAACCAATGTATCATCTAAATAGAGAAAGTGTTTGCTTGAATCTCTAATCTTAGTTCTTAATCATATAGAAACACTATTCTTGACTAATACGTAAACTATAATAATTTTAACAGAGGCATTAAGTGTCATTGCAGGTACCCCCACTTTCACTTATCAACAATTCTTGAAGAGACAAAGTTAATGGAGAACAGATTCATCAAGTAGCTTAAATCTCTTCATTTATCATGAACACATTAGAGGAATACCGTTGAATCATCTAACGCTTCATATCGTCATTAGATATGAATTTCAAGGCAAAAATGTTAAATCATCTAAGTCTAAAATTTTATCTTCAAATACTAATCTCGAGGAGTGTTGTAGGTATACTTTTGTAACCACAATAGCTTCAGCAACAACAAGACCTAAACACAAAGTCAAGATAATCCAATATACTCACGATAACCACTAAAAAAATTGGAACTCTTTTTTATATAACAAACAATAATAATTAAGCAATGAACTTAATAAATACTACCTATAAATCACCTTTGAAAACAATAAATTCAAGTTTCATGTTTGACAACATAATGATTAGTACAATTCCACATTTGGTATCACCATGATATGATTTTAGTAATACATCTAAATAAATTATATCTAAATCTTAAATTCGTCGAACTTAAAATGGGTAAATGGACTAGATCGTTCGCTTAAATATCAAAGCGCAAAATTAAGAGATATGACGATTTTCATCCAAGAACAGATATGAAAAATATTTGTCATTTTTTTTCTTCAAAATAATTACATTAAAGTGATTATAATGAACAGATGATTGTAAATCTATTTCTGATTTCGAATCAGATTTGTTAAGTGAAAGTCATTTTGAGATTTGGGGTTTCAAAACCCTATATTCATTTTTTCTGAAATATTCTTTTCTTAACAGACAAATTTTATTACTCTCGATTTTCCTACTCCCAATACTTCCAACATTATTTGGTCTCCATTATGAGCAAAAATAAAGAAAATGAGTAGATTAAAGTGTATCTTTTCTGCTCGATTGTTTTTGTTGAAATTTTTGAATCCTTTTTGTTGATGATGATTTCTTTTGTGAAGGATAATAGTCTCACATTGCTAATATCCCCTTGATAAACTTAAAATATAACATGGAAGGGCCACTCCACTCATTTCCAATTGGTTTTGAGTTGGATGCCACTCCACTCCACTTTAACATGGTATCAGAGCGGACTATTTGTGTCGAGTCATTTGACCGCCATCTTTACTTCGCGTAACCCGATTTATTATCCGCATGTTAGACCCAATGAGACTACATGTGAGGGGGCGTGTTGAGATTCTTAGTCCCACATTGTCTGGGTTATTTAAGATCCCGTGGTTTATAATCCTTAGGGTCACTCCACTCATTGCCAATTTGTTTTGAGTTGGATACCCATATTCTAACTTGGTATCAGAGCTAGGCCTATATGCTAATAGGCGCAACGGCCACCCATACAACTCGGTTCATGTGTAAGAGGTCCACGGAGAGTTCCTTAAACATGAGGGGGCGTGTGAAAGATAATAGTCCTCGGAATTTTTTTTGAACTCGCACTGCTAGATTAAAAGATATCTAGCAGCATCTCAACTGTCCAACTTTTTAGATATGACATCAGCTAACACAACAACTAACCAAGATTATCTCCTCTAATTTGTTATGTTTTCCGTATTTTAATATAAGAATATTTAGATTCTTCTATTAAAAAATGCTCTGTTGCTCTTCCGCTTCCATTTCTAAACACCTGGGGAACTGTTTTCATCTGTCACTGTAATCAAGTTGTATGAGCAAATTTTTCAAGAAAAAATCTAATCAAAAACATCAAAAACAGATCATAATTGTAAATCAAATAAAACTAGATGACTGCTGCAGCAGTAAAGGCCGACCGAAAGAAAACCAAATATTATTTTAAAAAAAAATGATTTGATAAAAAGTAATTTTGAATGACTGGCTAAGATAATTAAAATCTCAATCAAATTCCTCAAAAATGATTAATCCGATAACTAAACAACATTTCTATATGTATTTTTCTTAAATGTGTAATTATGCAACGTGACATATGCTTAATGGTGAATGTATCAAATACCCTACTAACATTTTACAGCGAAGATTCTCTTTTATTTTAAGGGTAATATCGTACTTACATTTGCATTACTTGTTTCCGGAAAAAACTAGACTACTACTAAATTTTGGTGCGGCTCATTTCTCTTGCGAACCACGGCTGCTCCGCCACCTTCATCTGTTTGTCTATAAATGGATCAAATACTCACCGCGGAAGAAGTTTTATGTTATGTTATCTTAGTTACCTGATACGATGGTAGACAACAATTTGTTTAGTGAAAACAAGAGGAAGAAGATCATGAACAAGAATTTTTAATGGTGGTGATGTTGATTCGTTCATTTTGTAAGTCGTTCTGAACTTTTCAGCACTTTTCACCAGTTAGAGAGGCCCTCTTTAATACATCCAGAAAAATTGTTCACAGGGGCCGGAAAGACTCGGTCATAGGAAGTTAGACTACCTACGTGCTGGTAAAACCACCTCGACTGGATCTACCGACCTTGAACCTGCTTTCCATAAAGAAGGGGAGATCTGCTACTTACTGCTCACGGAAGGGTCCGACTTCCGTAAATTGATTTTGTGATAATTTTGGATGAATGAGACCAGATTTCATCTTCTTCACATGTTTTTTGCTACTTTTTTAAAAAAAATATATTTTTTTAATTTCTGCTACTGCAATAATCGGATTAGATCAAATAATTCTTCATATGGAACATGGGTTTGTTGATATTGTATGAGACTGAAGTGAATTTGCTCAATATTGGAGGGTGATGATTGGGATCGATTCAACCATTGTTCTGAGTCGATGTTCTGCTGCTACTGTAAGTCTGCAATTTCGTTCTCTACGTATGCAGCTTATCGAATTTGATCTTTTTTCAAGCTAAAAACCAATGGGTTGAAGTATTAAAAGGTTTAGTTCCATCGACATTCAAAATCAGGAAAAATTGTTTTAAAACATTTTTACTTTGAAAAAAGTTGAAGAACAAATCGATTGATTCTGATCGAATCAATGGATTTTTTGATGAACTTTAAGCACATAATTTGTTTGTGTGATTGTACTTTATGAAACTTGGCTAACAATTTGTTTCATTATCTCAAAAATATTCTTAATTTTGTGAAATTGTGAATTCAAAAAATATTCTTGGGACAAACTTTGTGACGGACAATATACACGGAAGTCATCGTATAGAAAGCCTCCTTACAGTCGGCCAACTAAAGTAGAGAAGAGGAAGTGAAACAGTGTCAATCATGAAAAAGAGATGATAGAAATGGAATTATTTTGATACGGAAGAGGAGGAGGAAGAAGAAGAAAAAATTGAAGGGGAATACGAACCTTTACGAACAGATGATTTAAGTGAAAACTGTGTATTAAAATTGTGAAGAAATTGGGGAATGTTACGGCAGCAGTGAAGAAGAAGTTGTAGAATTTGATGGGGAATTCCTTCTAGAAATTGCCAATGAAAAGTTACGTTATCTATGATTCTATCTGAAGCTAAATTATACGCTCCAATATATTAGTTGGCAAAATTAGTTGATTTTATACCAAAAGTCAAGGTACCTCTCCCTGATTTAGTCTACTTTTCATCAAACCGATAGTTTGTTATCTGAATAAAACCGAACTAGAGAAGTTTATCATCAAAAATTTATTAGTTCTTCCATTGGTGCCCAAACCTGCATCTACTCAAACAGAACCTATTTGAAGCACAAACATATAAATGAGAGTGGTAATAACGTTTCATATTAGATTTGAAGACCTGGTGGGCGAAGAAATAGCAAGAGATGAAGAAAGTAATCAACAAACTATCAGGGAACAACTATATGTTTGGAATGATAAATTTTCTTATCTAACAACAGTTAGTTCTCTGGTTAGCTGATGTCATATCTAAAAAACTGGACAGTTGAGATGCTGCTAGATATTTTTTGATCTAGCAGTGCGAGTTCAAAAAAATTTATGTAGTCCTCCCACATTGCTAATATCATCTTGATATACTTAAAATATAACATGGAAGGTCCACTCCACCAATTGGTTTTGAGTTGGATGCCCGCAAACTTTAACTTCTTCTATTTTGTTCTTCGCTAACGATGAACTTTTTAGAACAGACGAGAGAGTAGAACAAAATCTCTGTACATAATTGATTTTTTCTAATCGTAGATTTGATCTCCTGTCTAGTCGATATTAAATTGGATCAGAAGAATTAGATGTTGAATATCAAAACCAGATCAAAAAAAAAAAAAAAAAAACCTAAATATAATTATTTATTGAAACAAGAGCATCTCCATTTTTATATGAAACGAGAAAATGAAACTAAAAATAAACCTATGATTCATTTCATTTTATTGATACGAAAGTTTGAGAGTATCATATCAATGACATACCGATGCTCCTCCTCGTCAGCGTCATCATAATCATGTGTAGCCTTTCTAAATTCCTCACTTACTTTTATGTACTTCTCCAAATTTGATTTATTATTCAAACTCTTGGCTGCTTCGCTACATTTTCACTCAAATTAATGAAAGATTTTTTAGCTTCTGACAACTGAAACTTTAGTTGTTTTAGACGACAATCATCCTCGCCTGATATTTCATCATATATGTTTGATGGTTGTTATGGTTGAAGATCAGAGGTACATATGAAAGTGATAACTCAAAGCTAAAAACAAAGACTACAGCCACACTGGACCGAGTACTCTTCTCTATTCAATTTTTCATGTCTCAGTACAAAGCTGAAGCGACATTAAATACTGCTCAAAACCCTAAAGAAAGGGACTAAACAGCAATTCCCTACACGTGGGCTTGTCAGCACCACTGATTTCCTACTTAACTTAAAGCTTAAGTAACAATCAGTAGTAAAATTAAATCATTAACTGCTGAATTTGTTTCCCACAGCATCCCAGTTTCGATAAGAGCAGCCACTGATTCTGGTACATGACAATACCCCTATGTTCAGATCATCCTTGTCCTCAAGGATGAAACTTTGGAAAATGAGCCTTGACATTTGCAACGTCTTCCCAAGTAGCATCTGCTGCAGTGGTATGGGACCATTGGATCAATATTTGAGGGACAGTCAGTTTACCTCTAGAGATTTCACGAGTTCCCAACATGGCAATAGGCTTGAGAATGATTTATCCTGCAGCATCAGTTTGTGGCAATGTTGGGGCAGTAATAGCAGCATCACCAATACGTTTCTTTAGCTGAGAGACATGAAAGACAGGGTGGATTTGCAAAGAAGAAGGGAGTTGAAGCTTATAAGCCACCTGACCCACTTTGGAAATGACATGGAAAGGGCCACAATACCTTGCTGAGAGTTTAAAATTCCTGCCAAGAGCAACAGAAGATTGCCTGTAAGGATGGAGTTTGAGAAAGACTAAGTCACCAACCTCAAAAGTTTTTTCTGTTCTATTCTTGTCTGCAAACAGCCCCATCCTTTCTTGTGCCTTGTGGAGAGAATCTCTTAAGAGATCTAACATAGTATCTCTTTGCTGAAGATAGTCTTCAACAGCAGCTACTGAAGTAAGAACCTCATTAGGGAATGCCAGATGAGGGAGAGAGTATCCATACAGGGCCTTGAAGGGTGTCATATTCAAGCTAGTATGATGGTTGGTGTTATACCAAAATTCAGCTAAGGAGAGCCATTTGAACCAATTCTTGGGCTGATGGCCAGTCATGCACCTGAGGTAATTCTCTAAACAAGCATTCACCCTTTCAGTTTTCCCATCAGACTGAGGGTGATAAGCAGAACTCATGTGCAAGCTAGTGCTCATTGCTTTGAAAAGCTTTTACCATAAGTTGCTTGTGAAGATCTTATCTCTATCTGATACAATGGAGGAGGGATACCATGTAACTTGAAGACATTAGAGAGAAATTCTTGAGCCACAGTAGAAGATGTGAATGGGTGAGTGAGAGCCATAAACTGACCATACTTGGTCAGTCTATCAACCACAACAAGAATAACATCTTTTTTATTAGAGAGAGGTAAGCCTTCAATAAAATCCATTGTTATATGCTGCCAAGCCTGAGTAGGTATTGGGAGACGTTGTAAGAGATCATCAGGTAATGTATGTTCACATTTGTTCCTTTGGCAAATATCACAATGGCTGACAAATAAAAGCATGTCCTTTTCAACCTTTTCCGATAAAAGTGTCTTTTTTGCTCTTATGTAACTGCCTTGCATGCCAGAGTGTCCACCTACTGCAGATGCATGAATAGACTTTAAGATAGAGTATCTTAAGTTGTTGTTGGTGCCAACATAGATTATGCCTTTGTACCTTAAGATGCCATCATAATAAGTGTAATCTGGGATAAATTGTGGGGCTATCAGTAACTGTGGAATGAGTTGAGTGGCCCAAGTATCCTTATCATAACTAAGTATAATATCTTGATCCTAAGTAGGTGAAGACACAGAGATTGTGTTGCATTGAGTGGAAGAAGAAGAAGGGAGTCTGGAGAGGGTGTCTGCAGCTTTCTTGTCCAATCCTTTCTTGTAGTGAATAGTGTAATCAAAACCCAGCAGCATCAGCCATCTTTGTTGAAGGACAGTGGTAATTTTCTGCTCCATAAAATATTTAATGCTCTGCTGGTCTATATTAATGATAAAATGATGTCCCAACAGGTAATGCTTCCACTTGGTAACTGCCATTACCACAACCAAAAGTTTTTTTTATCATAAGTAGATAAGCCTAGAGCTTTAGGACCCAATGGCTTGCTGTAGAAGCTAATAACTCTGGTATCTTGCATTAAAACAGCTCCTACACCAAAATAGAAAGCATCGGTCTCCACCACAAATGGCTTGTTGAAGTCAGGTAACACAAGGACAGGTGTGGTGCACATTGTATTTTTGAGGGCTTGAAAGGCTACTTCTGTAGCAGGGGACCACTGAAAAGCATTTTTCTTCAAAAGGTCAGTAAGATTTTTACTGATGATGCCATAATGTCTTACAAACTTCCTATAGTAGCCAGTAAGGCCTAGAAACCCTCTTAATTATTTGAGGAAAGTTAGTGTTGGCCATTTCTGCATACAAGTTATTTTCTCAGGGTCTGCTGCTACACCCTCAGCTGTGATGATAAATAAACAAGTGAAGACTGAGCAAAACAACACTTAGAGTATTTGGCATAGAGCTGGTGTGCTCTAAGAAGTTGAAGAACAATAGTCAGATGCTGAACATGCTCTTCCAATGACTTACTGTGTATGAGAATATCATCAAAGAAAACTAAGACAAATTTTCTTAAGTAAGGACCAAATACTGAGTTCATAAGTGCTTAAAAAGTTGCAGGGGCATTAGTGAGGCCAAATGGCATTACTCTAAACTCAAAGTTACCATGATGAGTCCTGAATGTAGTTTTATGAATATCGGCCTCAAATAACCTAATCTGGTGGTAACCAGATCTTAAATCAAGCTTAGTAAAGAAGATAGAGCCATGCCATTCATCTAAGAGTTCATCAATGATAGGAATAGGATACTTATCTTTAATTGTGAGCTCATTGAGTTTTCTGTAATCAACACAGAATCTCCATGTGTTGTCCTTCTTCTTGACTAGAAGTATTGGAGAAGCAAAAGGATTATGGCTGTCTTGTATAAGACCAGTGTTGAGCATTTCCTGAACTAAAAATTCCACCACTGATTTGTGGATGTGAGGGAATTTGTAAGGTCTTAAATTCACAGCTTGGGCACCAGGTTTGAGAGGATTTTGGTGGTCTAGGGCTCTGGGAGGTGGCAGTTGTGTAGGTTCTTCAAACATATCAGGGAATTGTTATAAAACTGCCTGAATTGGTGGTGGTATGGGTGTAGTAGATTGTTCAGCAGAAATAGCAAAGAATTTCCCCACTAAAACAGGTGTATGTTGCTTGATGAAGTTCTGCATAGCTTTGCCACTCATCATCATAAATGAAGGTTTAGAGGAAATCCCTGTCAAGGTAATTTTGCTTCCCAAATGAGTGAAAGACATAGACAACTTTGAGAGATTGAACATGATGTCCCCCAAAGTTCTAAGCCAGTCAGCACCTAAAACAATGTCACAACCACCTAAGGGTAGGAAATGTAAGTCAGTTGTTAAAGTATGTCCTTGCATTTGCCATTGCAAGTTTTTACAAACCCCTGAACTTGTGGTTCTCTCACCATTAGCTACTGTAACCAACATATTTTGTGTGAGTTGGATGTTGCAGAATAACCTTTTAGCTAAGGAAGCATCAATGAAACTATGAGTGCTACCAGTATCCACCAAGATGGTAACAGCTTGTTTCTTGAGTATTCCAGGAATCTTGATAGTATCACCATTGTGATGGAAAGTGAGTGCATTAAGAGAAATATCCATGTCAGAATCTATAATCTTATCTGTTGGTGCATGTTCTGCAGATAAGTCTTGTGATGTTGGTGGAGTATCTTCTTCAACTGAGACCATAAATAGTTGTTGAGTCTTACATTTGTGTCCATACACATATTTCTCATCACAATTATAACACAATTTTTTGCTCTTCTTTGTGTTATTTGTTCTTGAGTTAGGCGCCTAATAGGTGGAATGTATGGGGTTTTTGTGGTGTTGGTTGTTAGAGATGGGGAGGGTAACGGAAGAGATGGTGGTCTTGAAATGATTGTAGTTTTAGTGAAATAGGATGAAGTTGTTGGTTGTTTACTGAGGAGGGTTTTTGGGGGTGGTGTAAGGTTCTGTTCTTGTAATCTGGCTAAGAAGAAAGCCTGAGAAAGTGAAGTTGGGTTGTGCATACGTACTAAGTTGCTTATCTCAGGTTTCAATCCACTGATGAAACTCATGACAAAATACTCCTCATCAAGTGTTGGGTTTTTTGCCATCATGAGTGCTTTAAGTTGCTTAAAAGTTTGAAAATACTCCTCCACAGAAGTGATTTGTGTAAGTTTATTAAAACACCCAACATAATTATCATTTGCCAGATCTTCAAAATGGCGACATAAATGGTTAGAGAACTCAGACCAATGGACAAAAGATTTACCAGAACAGTAGTCGAAGAACCATGAATCTGCTCTCCCATCCTTGTACATGGAAGAAAACTCTATTTTATGAGATTCCTCCATAGGGTGCATCTGAAAAAATCTATCACATTTGCGCAGCCAGGCTCTAGGGTTTCCCCCATCAAATCTTGGAAAATCGAGTTTTGTAGGTTTTAGAGTGTTGTTAACTGAGTTTTGGGGCTGGTTAATACTAGACTCACCAACGGAATGGCTGGGTATGTTAAAAAGTGGATCTGGTTTATTTTGGAGGTGTTTAAGTGTATCCTCTGAGAGTTGTACCAAACGATTCATTAAAATCTGTTGAGCCTTAGCATCCGCTTCACGTTTTTGTTCAGATTTCAACTGGATTTCTGTAAGTTGTGTCATCAGTCGTGACAGTTCCTTGGTTGTGTTGTCTACCTATTTAATGGATAGACCTCCTGTCATGATGTAATATCTAGATCTACTGGATGATACCAAATGTTATGGTTGAAGATCAGAAGTACATATGAAAATGATAACTCAAAGCTAAAAACAAAAACTAAAGCCACACCGGACCGAGTACTCTTCTCTATTCAATTTTTCATGTCTCAGTACAAAGCTGAAGCGATATTAAATACTGCTCAATACCCTAAAGAAAAGGACTATAAAGCGATTCCCTACACGTGGGCTTGTCAGCACCACTGATTTCCTACTTAACTTAAAGATTAAGTAACAATCATTAGTAAAATCAAATCATTAACTGCTGAATTTGTTTCCTACGACATCCCAGTTTTGATTAGAGCAGCCACTGATTCTGGTACATGAAAATGGCTTTTTAGGCACACTAGCATCGCCAGTAGTCTCAGCGTCAACTTCAGCAGGGTATGCAACCTTTGAGGTGTCTTTGTGCTCCATTTGAATGATTTTCTTTGAATAGTTTTCCTGTCCTGTTGTAAAATACTAGAATCATCATTGGGCCGACCGAGCGAAACGAGGGAGGACCTTATATATGGTGTCTTTGTGTCAATGTGAAGCATGACTTTTTTTTCCAATTTGACACAAAAAGATTGGATTTGGTGTTTGTAACCAAAAAAATTCAATCAACAATGAAAGGAGTAACGTGTCCCTCCCTTTTAGTCCAATTACTATAAATCCTTGTGTATCCTATTTTTGTAGGGGTATAATTGGCAACCAAACTTCAATATAACATATCTAAAAATCCGTGCCTTATAATGTTACAAATTTTATCTCGTTGGAATGGTATTAAAAAAATCTACGCAATGAGTACAAACAATAATATCAAATTTATAGTTTTTACAAAAAATTCGGGGGTGTTTATCATTTTAGGCATAATTTTCGAAAATTAAATGTATATCAATTATGCAAACCACCACAAGGATACATAATACTTTATGTAGCCATATTTTGGTTTATGCATCAACTTATTTTCCATTGCAACTAACCTCCGTTTCAAGAAAAAATATACTTTCAATTTACGCACAATTTTCGAAAATTGAATGCATAGCCATTATGCAAACCACCACAAAGGATGCATAACACATTATGCAGCCATGTTTTGGTTTATGCATCGACTAATTTTCCGTTTCATAAAAAGTGATATTTTCGCGTCGTGTCAGAAAAAATGATACTTTCGCGTCGTGTCAGGAAAAATGATATTTTCGCGCCGATTTCTTCGATCGGCCGTCCCACCGTGGCAACGGTCATCTAGTCATATTCGGAAAGCTTAGATAGAGTAGTTAGAGAAAATAAAAAACTTATCATTCTTACAAAAACAATGGTTTTTGTCCAATCCGATGGATGTAGACAGGTGTTTTAAGGCCAACGACGGTTCTTATTCGTCTTCAAATGCAAAAAAGTGAAGGAGATAAATCGTGGCTCAAAATGCACCCCTCTTTTACGCCCTAATCCAACGTCCCAGAATAACTCCTACAACCGTTACACACAGAAAAGGGGAGTTCATAAACACACTCTCCACGGTTACAATAGAAAATTCAATAGCTACCTATTTTCCATAATTGGTCTTCCGTTTCGCCAAAAAAAACTTCCCACATTGAATGTATTAACATCCTCATTCATGTTTCACCCTTTATATTCACTTCACCAGTTCAAGAAAATCATGTCGCCTAACCTTACCCGATTCACTGTTACCAATCAGTAATCTAAACCTTGGGTTAGTATTCTACCTGTGTTTATAGGTATTTTGATTTCTTTTAAATAGGTATTTTAATTTCTTGCTCAAATAGGTATTTTGATTTCTTTTAGGTATTTGATCTCCTCTGATCTTTCTCTCCACTGCAGATTTTCTTCCCCTGATTATCCTTCCCGTCCACCTATTGTCCTCTTCTGTTACAATACAATTTTATTTGTTACTTTGTATGAAATATTTCTTTGATTTAGTCGTTCAGCTTGAGTAGTCGTTATAAAATCTTGATGTATTTTTGCAGATTTTTGTTGGCGAA
Source organism: Papaver atlanticum (assembly GCA_023531105.1). NCBI lineage: Eukaryota > Viridiplantae > Streptophyta > Magnoliopsida > Ranunculales > Papaveraceae > Papaver > Papaver atlanticum. The sequence goes on from JAJJMB010016912.1 coordinate 1,983,596, forward strand.
GGATATATTGGGAGTCAAGCCAGCATCCGGCTCAGGTATGTTGGCAAAGAATTTCACTTGATTTGATTTATTTTGGGGTGTATTAGGTTAGGGCTTGATTTGTATATCAGGTGGAAGGTTTAAGAATTAAACCATTCACCATATTGTTCACTTCATATAACGCAATTTGGTGGAGACGAATGAGAAGTCAGGAAAGAAATTTAATGATATTGTTGATAGTAAAGAAAAAATCTCTTGATTCTATCATTAAATTTAATGATATTATTGATGAAAATCTCTTGATCCTACGTTATGAATTCATACCAAACGAAGGCTAGAAGAATAATGTGGTTGATAGTAAAGAAAAAATGTGGAATCGGTAATCTAATGGAGAAAGATACAGTAGCTTTTTTGTTTACTTATACATGCTTATTAACGTCTAATGCAACCCACATGCATATGAACTTACTACTTAATTTTTGTAGCATATCAACGAGAATTACTTCTATTTTCGAATTTTGATAACAAAGTTGTTGTTTTTCAGGAGGATGATATCTTATCTCTTCTATGTGAGGAAAAAGATCCCAAGGATTTGATGATTGAGGCTGATATTAATGATGAAAATCTCGAGAAAATCATGCAGTGCACCGTTGTTGAACAAAAATCAAACATAAACATGAAAGGGGTCACTTGCTTAAAGGTCTTAGCTGGGAAGTCGTACGGTCCGCTACAGTTGGGCGCATGCTTAGTTTCAATGGTGAGTATCTCTTTTTGAATTTCGTATATTTGGTGTACGTGTTTTGTTTGTCTGGGTTGATGGTGCTAAGCAGTTTTAACTGTTCTTCCCAAAAAAGTTTCGCTACGACCTGTACTTGAAAAATGTTCTTTGAAGTGGTTTTCTGATTTCCGTGAATGCTTGGAGAAAAGACCAAATACTTAAGGAACTCTAAGATAAGTTACGAAAAATGGTTAATCGACAGTGGAGGTTATCTACTGAAACCACGTTAATCTTATAGAAGAAGAAGAAGAAGAAGAAAGAAAAAAAAAACTATGGTAATGTTGTTATTAATATTATTGAGTGCACTTTATGTTGCTTAAAGTGTTACTAGGCAAGTTCAACCACAAAGAAATGTGCAATGAAGCCAATAGTGGTTTGGAGTAACACTAGATTATTGGTAGTTGCGAGGAGTTGATCAGTGCCGAGGTAGGATGTGTACAGCGCAGTGACTGTGATATTAGAAAGGCCGTAAAACATTTTATTATTAAAGGACAACAATGAGAATAACATAGAAGAGAACCACAAGAAGCATGAAGAGCAGAACAAGGTGGAGAAAGCGTGTAGCCTATGTGACTTTGAGATTTGCTGCTGTTGTGTAAAACCATTGAGAAAGCTTTTCTAGGGTAATAACAAGATTTTCAAATAAGGAAACAAAAATGATTTACTTCAACTATTGGCGACATTGAAGCCCCACTAATTAATTTCCTCATACGTTGCATGAACATCAACCCATTTATTTTTGAACTTATAATGGAATTGGAATATATATCTTGGCTTACAACACTAAACGAAGTACATGTATTTGATTATGCTTGAGGTAAGATGTCAGATGATGAATTGAAGGTTTGTATTTGAGAGACACTTTGTTTCTACAATGTTGCATCACATGGTTCTTATTTCATTACCATTCTTACATGAATTCCCACTTATGAAAATGCCTGATTCTTATCATACAAAATTGTGCTGTGAAAACCTAACTTTTATTTAATGAATTGTTTGATTGCAGGAACATTTTTATTAGAGAAATCCATGGTTTTGGTGCTTCTCTGTTGGGGGAAGTTTTGGTGTACATCAATGAGAAGGGCAGAGAGGATTTAGTCCAATGTAGCGTCTCTACATTGATGGACGTTCACAGGGTTGGTGATACAGTATCACTAACGATAGATACATCTATATTAAAATATAAATTCTATGTAATACTAAATTTGTTGATCAAACAAACGTTCTTACATAATAGTCATTCTTCTAAGTGGGTCCTTCCCCGAGTCATGTATTTGCAGTCCTATACGGGGTTTTACATAGACAATTAGGTTTCAAGCTGTGTGTTTCAGATGCATACTCCTGAGACGGACAAACTATAGACGTTGGGATATTCTGATAGGATGTTGAGTGAGGTTAACCAATAATTGTGTATTAACGTCTTCACAGGTACATATTCCAATCTTAACTCTCCATTTCAGATATTACTCCTTTTATCTGGGGTTTCCAGATCTAGAAGTTCAGTCACGTTTTCAAATATATAAAGGGTTTTATTGGCTGATAATGCATTTTCTATTCGTTAACATTTTAAGAATATAACAACCCTGTTCACGTTGGTGAATGAAATTTGCAGTGGTGGATTATGTTGCTGAGGAAAAATGGGTGCATCAAGAACGAGATTGAAGAAGATAGGTTAACGTATGATATTTATACTGCACCCTAATTCTTTATTTCAAGTCTATTATGAATGTCAACTAATATATTAGGGGTTTGGGTTTGTATTAACCTTTGGTTTTTATTGTTCCCTTGCGTCTCAGTCAACTTCCCTACATAGGTGGTCTTATTGTATCTCAGCATAGTTCATGTAGATCAGACCGTTATGGGTCCTTGATTGGGTGGCTTATATGAACATGGTTGATATGTTCGGATTTTATAAACAAAACCTTATAAAATATGAAAGGGGAAACTGCAGTGTGTAAAACTACCAGTAGATGCCATGCGACATTGCTGCATATATATAGGTTTAAGCAGTAGTAGGTCTGGGTATACAAATACAGGTGGATGAATTAACGAAAGTTAACCAAAAAAGCAGAGACAGAGAATAAATTGTTGGGAGCTTTATCTAACCAGTAACCAACCGCTATAACTTACCCTTTGGGAGGAGGCATGTGAGCTGGTATAACCTGGACACTATCATTATGACTTGGATTACTGCATATATTCCCCATATTATTTGAGATGCTTCCGGCAGACCTGAGCTGGCTATGGTCCAGAAGATGTTTCGGTCTTTGGAGTCCTCAACTAGAGCACTCTGGGCAAGAATTTTTAAAATGAGAGACTCAATCTCCGCTTATTATCTGATGCCACTGAAAAAGAGAGGGAAAAAAAAAATCGACCATAGCAGGTTTTAGAGGCATTTATTAACATTGCTAATTCTTTTTCTTCTGAATTAAATGATGAAAAGAGAGAGATGAACAACATAGCATGGAAAAGAAAATGATACCAAATACATGATAGCTGGAAAAAAAATGTAATAACGGAAATTTGAGTAAGAAAAATATACAGCAGGACATTTCAATGAGTAGGTGCATTTAAATTTAAGAAGCATCTCAGTGAGCAGTTCAAGAAGGGAAGCAAATAGTTGAACATCAATGAATCATAAGTAACACACATGTCACACAACCTTCCAGAGAGCAACATTCTGTTCATAGTGGAAGTGGACTTTGATTGGTAATTGAACAATACCAATTGAGTTTAATATACAAAACTTATGTGTGCAATGCGAAAAATAAACTCAACCGGCAATTAAATTTATTCAGAAATTTTTTTTAAATAAATAAGTATAACCACAATAATTCTAAGGATGTATATTTCACGAAAAAAAAAAAAAAACTTCCAATGTACCAAGAACTGAAAATAGATAAGGCGGTGACTTAAGTCAACTCCCCATGAGCGAAACAGTATCACGCACATAAATATATGGTCTCATTTGTGCATACCAGAAGGCTACATAAAGAATTGCATTTTAATGATTAAGAGCAAGTACCATGGTGCTACAATTTCACCACAATCTAGATAAGCTAAGAGGGGAAAAAAACTAACCACTTTGACAGTGATAGAACCATGTTTTGAAAAATGGTGTACCAGCAAGTCACAAATGAGCACATATTCAAGGTGGCGCAAATTAGCAAAAATGGCTGAAATAAATCAAATTGTGCTCGAAAGCCAGCTAGGCTAGGTGAGAAACTGCGTACCCAACCCTTCATGTAGCTTCGCCCGTGCACTTGACCCTTGGCTATATTTTAGGCGGATACTTAGTTTCTGCGTGAATAGTATTAGGCGGAAACCAGGTTTCCACTAAACTGGATTTTCACGCACAACGAATACTTAATTTTCGCGAATTAAGCTACCGAATACTATAGTGCCCCATAACCATGGCTTAGTTCTTGGCTAAAATGCAGCAAATTTATCTACATTTCAGTCGGGGACTAAACCATAATGGTTGCCTGGCAAACCTCAATACTAAGAACAAATTTTTAAAGATCCATCTAAAATAGACATCATAGTATCAACGGGAAAAAAATATATAATGGGGCGACGGTGCGCAAGAAAGAAAAGAAAAATTATTATTTTAACAAGAAACAGAACCCGGTCCGTTATGGCACGGGTCATATCCTAGGACAAATACACAGAGAGAGGCAGATCGGAATATGATGTGAGTTAATCATACACACGGATATACATAATCAAGGCAAAGTTAACCACCGGAAAAGCATGTGTAAACTTAGGTCAAAACGAAAATAACGTATAGTAATACATAGGATTGAAACAGAGCTGAAACTGGAATAGACTAGATGTGCGCCCGTGCTCTGCACGAGCTCAGATTCATCATCCAAAGAAAAGTGAAAGTCCGGGCTTTCCTTTATGCACGCCAGAAACACTACAGGTAGTCCTTTATCTGTGTATTCCTTGAGCTAACCTTCTTACCCTATCAAAATCGCAGATTCGAGAAATACATTAGACTTCAGACGTTTATTTAGTTAGTACAACTGAAATAAGTGCCTGGAACAATACTCTCCTTACGTATGAAAAAAACCAAATGTATATTAGGCAAAGGGAAAGAGAGTACAGATATGAGTCATATGACCAAAATTTTCTCTCCACTACTCTACCTACTGCTACATGATATGCATGACAAAAACACTTACAGGCTACGAAACCTAAAATAAAATAACACAGTTAGTTGAGCATTCACAGTTATAAAGAGCACATGTTTGCTAGATTTTGCAGTAAACAGATTGCCCCTGCAATTATATTACATATTCAATGAGTAATTAAAGGAAAAAAGACAAGCTGACACTGATTGTTTGTTTTACTATGAAGTAACACCAACTGTATTCAGTGGAAAAATACACAAACTAAGGAAATAATAGAAATCATCTCGACGTTTAGGGAAATATTTCGTCTCTAATTTAGCCAGTGAAAGACACTGAGAGATACTATAACAATGTTTATTGATAGTGTAAACAGACAACTATGTTGTTACTTATAAGAAGACATAGCATCAATTCCCAATCGGACTGTTCCGCATCGAATTTTACTCGCTAAATCGATTTGAAAATCAAACCAAAATTAGTTTGCTCTAGGTATAGATGAACATTGAGATGACTGCTACATAAAGAAAAAATCATGACTAATTACCTTTACTTGAAGCTGAAGCTAGCTGAGCAGCAGTATAAACTGGAATTGTATTAGTTTTCCTAGCTTGAATTGGGTTAGAATTAATACTTCTAGAAGGGATATGTTTTCCAACACAACAAACCTTAGATGTACAAATGCTAACCAAGTTCAGTAGGAGCAACAGTTTTGTCTCTCTGCAACAGGGAGAGTTGAGCATGAATGAATGCGGAAGTGTTTCTCCCTCAGTCAGCAACTGGATTACAGCATTTTCTCCTTCAGTCAGCATAAACAACAATCCAATAAAACGAATTATCACTTTTGCTCCAATATATGGTTTTCCACTTTTTGTCTTAATACATTAACCATTAGAGAAGCTTAGAATTTGGTGCAATACCTTACCAGTTTGAGCTAAGACAATTCAAGCAAATGGACTAAATTGTTAACAACTTAATTTATCCCTCCAGAATACACTTTATCAAACCTTAATTAATGTCCCCTGGCTAGTGGTACTACCATCTGACATGCTACATAGTGGAGATACCAAACATGCTAATGCTAGACATCTTGAGTTTCATATAAATGTTAAATCTTAACACATGCGCTGAACTAGAAAGAACCCATGACAAAAATGAGTGTTCATATCAAATTAACATAGATTTAGATACCTTCATCTACGTTCTTTATATATTTGCCTCTATTAGCACAACATAACCTTTAGCAGCAAACCAAATCAGTACTAGCCAGCTCCATTACTGCCGCAACTAACAGCACATGGACCCTAATTCTCTATTATCATATGCGTTCCCACTCTCGTAGCCATTAGTACAAATTAATATACTTTCAAGGTACCTGCAAAACAAACAACAAAAATAGATTAGGTTATTACACATTTGTGCTGGATATTTATGCCGGCAGTGAGTTGGATATTTATGAAGTGTCTGCAAAAATGCAGTGATTCAGCAAATATCTTGATCCTGCCAGGAGACCTAATTCTGTTATGACAACGTCATGAAGCACATAACACTCACGGAGATGCAAACATCTATAGTATACTTATCACTTATCAGTACATCTACATATACTATCCAGGTGATTTGATTTCTATCGAACCCATACCTTTACAAAATCAAGAAAAAAAAATCAATAAACCAATCTATCTATTCAGTATCAGCTGCATTTGGTACCATTTAGTAATTTAATTGACAATGAACTTAGGAAATATCCTATTTAATCTTCGTCAAGAAGAATGAAATCGGTATGAGCTTAGTTTGCTTACATCTAAGATTAACTTTTCATTTATCTCTTGTTCAATTGGTGCTAGCACACTGCGCTGTTTATTTCCTGATCTTTTGCCCCCAATTATGATTTTGCTTAAGTTGAGCAAAAATTTAGTCTTTCACCATGGTCGTAATGTCGTGGTCAACCACTTAAACCTGTAGGCTTGACTTTATCTCTAATATCTTTGTCTATCCATAATAGCTTGTTATGTACCCTATTATCAATCTTCGGTCCCATAAAACGGATCTCCATTGGTACCTAAGGGCACTTGAGGAGGTGGTCATACGAGTACTATCCTCAGCGTTCTCTATTAAGGGTTCTCGAGTTGAGGGTTTAACTGGCACTTGGGTTGGTAAGCCTTCTCATTCCTTGGTGTTCTTTTCGATTCCATTACACTTTCTCGTGGTTCTCTGCTATTTAAACTTTTCTTAGGATGATATTACGTTGTGCTGCACCAAACTGAATGTTTGGGATCAAATAGTTGGATCAGCTCTGTGGTTATTGATGAATGAAATTTTCTAGCCCCCCATGGGGAAGAATATTCTGATACTTCGTCTTTAGGAAGTCAGAAGCTTGCTGCCATAGGTATTCGAGTTTCTCGGTGGATTACATATCATGGTCTAGCACTTAACGTTTCCACAGACCTTGGTCCTTTTCAGCAGATAGTCCCATGCGGCATACAGGGTCGTCAGGTTGGAAGCGTTAGGTCACTTCTGGAGGAATCAGTATCACCCTCCATAGAAGGCGGTGTTGGAGACAACCTTCACTTGAATGCTTGTGAACTTTTGGATGCTGCTTATGATTCCTTACTTGCAGAATTCTCAGAAGTTTTCGAACTTTCCCTCCACCCTAGACCTGTCTCTGACTTGGGCCTTCTGAAGGAAAAGTGTTAAGCTCACTAAATTAGAAGAGACCATATACTTCTAATTTCTTGTAATGCAGCATATTCTAGCTTTCTGCTGCAGGTGTATTCTGGTCCTGCCCTAGCTAGATTTGAGAAGACTCACAGCAAATGTGAAGACATTTCAAGATAACTGCATACATTGCCATTAACATCGCTTGTGAAGATTGTCAAGCAAGAAATTTTGATTTGAGAAACAAATAATTGCCAAGTCATAGTAAGCAATTTAATACCCACTAATTGAAGATGATTAGTCACAATTAGTGGTTCGATGTTCTCCTCAGTCTTACAGTTTAGGTGTTATAAAAGCAGTTTTAGACTTCTAGGGTGGTGAAAAGTGTGACTTGTTAATGGGTTGTAGTTTTCTACCATACTGTGTATAAGTCAGACTGTAAATGATTCATGATATTCATGGGGCATGGTGCAGATTTTCTGATGGTGCTTGATTCCACTGAATGTATCCGAATGCTTGTGGTGAAAGTTTGTTTCTAAATGGTAAATTCGCGATCCTGAGTACTGCATACAGGAGTGAATTTTTTTAAGTTCCCGGCTCTGGTTTGATCCATAAACAGCATAGCCTTGGACCCTTGGTATTATGATTTGTCAAGATCAGGCTGTGTTGAATGTTCTTGGATCACGTGACTCATGTGTGGAAAATAGAAAAGATAATTCACATTCTGGAACTGATATTTGCTCAAACCTATAATGTCTCTTTGGTAAACAGATATGATGCATCATCATGGAATTAAAATTCACTAAAGAGTACCATCAACTATTATAAACTGGTGACTAAAAAGATTGCAACAATCCGAAAATTTATGAAGTAACAATACTCGTAGTAGTATAGTACAGAAGAGATGGAGAGATATTTAGGAGCTGGATTGTCGATGAGGTCTACTTCTCCTGGTTTCTACAACAGTTGGCTCATGTGAATCACAAACTTGGGTCTTGAATTTACACCCAAATTTCTTAGTCAATGAACTTCTCCATCCTCCTTCTCCACTACCACCGCTCTTCTCAATCTTCTGAATTGTCCTCTTCATGCTGCTGCATTCCCTCTCGAGTTCTTGCACTCTTGATCTCATGCTATCCATATCCAACCTCAATACTTGATTCTCTCTCACCGCTACTCTCCACGTATTATTATTTTGTGCTCCAGCTACGACTAAGACCCCTCCTCTTCCACCATTTCCTTCCTCTTCTTCTTCTTTGTCGTCTTCATTTTGGTCTTCCTCATTGTGTTGCTGATAACTCTGACGTTGTAGTTGCAGAAGGGAGTGACGAGCAGGCTCATCATCCTGCTGAGGTACTTGTGATCCTCCGATATTCAACTCAGTTGCCAAAAGGGATCCGGCAATTGCTTGACGAAGCTGAAGCTGCTCAAAAAAAAGAACCTGCACTACCGCCCTTAACGGAAGTCGCTCATTTTGCGCAGCATGGGTACATGCCTCTAGTGTCAGCTTCTGGCAATCCAGTACTCCAGAAATCTTTTCTCTTTCTTCGTCAGTTACAGATGGATGTGCCTATACACAAATAATCATCAAAAAGCAAAATTAAAAAGCATTTCAATGATAATGGGTACCCCTGACTTATGCATTGGTATTACTAATAAATTGTTTAGATTCAAACACCCAAATATTCCTTTAACACATTCATTGTTGAATTTAAACTTTTAGATTTGTTTAAGTACTCCTTTAAAGCATAGTACTTCGAACATAATTAAAGTTTGAAAGATAACTTTGCAGTTCCAAAATATATATATATATATGAATATCCATACAAAAGGAAAAAAAGAATAGGTGTAAAAAGAAACAAACAACTTTTCTTGAATCTTTGATTCTTGATTAGACTTTAAAGTTTAAGCCCTATTGATATCAAAAGTGTTCTAATCTGCAATGAATCATGACTTAAACAAAAAGGTAAAAGAATTTGTGAACAATTTTAAGAATGAATAAAGAGAAAAACATACCTTAAGGTAAACATCAACGGCTCTGTAAAGACCATCATCGAATAATCTCGCACGATCAGGAAGAGCAATAGCAAGATCAATGAACTTATCCGGTTTCAAGTTTGCATCCGTAGCGATTTCCGACAAGTATCCATCGATTAATTTTCCGACTAATATTACTGGACTCAATGTTGGAGATGCATTACCAACATTATCATCACCACCAAGGCCACTTTCACTTTCAATTTCCTCTTCTAAATCATCAATAAAGCACCTTAAAATTCTATCAACACAATCGACATCATAAAGTGTTTCAATCAGATACGAATAACTCGGAATCAAGAGATCGTCCAATGTTGCTTGTTCAAGCTGCGACGCGATTTTCTTCTCTAAAGTAGTTCGACAACTTTCTGAAGCACTCAATATATTAGCTGTTCGTAATAACCCGAATAAGAACCTTGTCATTGCTGAAGATCCTGATGAACTTTTCTCTACTGGCAGAAACGTAACTATAGTCTCTAAGAGTTGCTTCTGTTCCGTCTCTGAAGCAATCGATGAACTTGTTGCTTGTTTCCTGCTCGAACGAGATAATCCTGGAATGCATTTCTTGGCATAAGATATTAAAGACTTCTCGATAATATCCAAACTTAGATCTCGAGATTTCATAGATGATATAAGTTTCTGGTACAATGGTAAACTTAAACAGCCTAACTCTTCAATCCAAGAATCTGCCTTTGTAACTCTACTGTTCGTGTTGGTTGAGTTCACTCCTGTTTGAATTCCGTTCCAAAAAAATTGATTCTGACTTGAAACATGACGAGATTCATGATTTTGTATGAGCGGCCAGCCGAATAACGAAGACGGATCAATCAAAGAAGCTTTCTCAGCAATGGAATCAATACATCTATCACTAATCTGATTATGAATTTCCTCCATTGTTGCTAATTTCTCACATGACTTCAATGTTTTCAAACATTCTTTAATGTTTTTATGATTAAGAACTGATTCAGTTAAGAATATGTCTGTTTTAGAAATTAAGTTATTTTCTGAATACTCTTCTGTCATTTCTAAATATTCACCTGCACAATGAAGTAAAGCAACATTTGATGATGTAATGTCAATCTTCACTCCGTAACAGAATTTTGCTGCGATTTCAAATGTTTCTGAACCTCCTGGAAATTCAGATAGTGAAATTTGATGCATTTCTTGTTCCATGATTTCTTTATCTTCTTCGTCTTTTTCGTCTTCTGTAACTGAACTTTTTCTTTGTTTACTAGTGCTATTGTTGTTTGTTTCTTGCTCAGTGATCAGTAAATGAAGTTTCCTACTTTTAGACATCATTGGGAACTATAACAAACATAACATAAACAAAAAATTAAAATCAGATTGAAATGCAAAACGAAAATTTCGATTTTGCTTAAGGATTATTGAGTTGTTTACCTTATGGAGATGGAAAGTCATGTCTTCGATTTCGATTACAATGTCGCTTGGTAAACCAGTAGTACAGAACCTGCAGAAAAAAGAAGAAAAAAAATTGAGAGAGAATAATTTCATTCTGCAAAAAGGAAAGGAAAAGAGAAAGGGAAAGCAAAAACCCTACCATGCCTGGCCTTTGGAGGTAGATTTTTTATCAGAAGCAGTAGCCATTGTTCGATTCTGAAGTAAACCCTAATGAAGAAAGAAGTTTTAATGAGAGAAAGACGAACTCATTAATATGAACCAAAGATCTTAATGTAATCTTTATTTGATGAAATCAAGTTGGAAATAATTGATATTTGAGTTAAGAGGATGAAGAGTAAAACCAGAGCTGCTCTGTCTTCAGGTGAAGAAGAGGATTCTTAAAGTTGAGATCGGACAAATAATAGAGTTTGAACAAACAATGTCCCTTTGCTCTCTACTAACTCCAGCTCCAAGCTATAAAGGTGGATAGATTTTTATTTTCTTTTACTTTATTGTTTTGGATTTATATATTTTTATTTTTATCCTAATTGTTCACTGTGAGATCTCAGAATCTCACTCTCTTCTTTAAAGAAAAGGTTAAAAATAAAGAAATAGTATGTAAAACATGAAGGCAACCTCACTCAAAAACAAGTTTCCAAACTCTAGAGAGGAGACATACGCTGATCGCAAGATTTAGAGTGATCTCCAAATAAACATAACCGCTGATTGAATTTGTATTTTGAAGTTTTGGCACCGTGAAATTGGATTCCGATGTCCTATCATTGAGATTGTATACAATTTTTCTCACATGTATTCAATATATGTATGGTCCCAACTCCCAACTTTATTAGAGAGAAAGATAAAGACAAGGGGGAAGGATGTTTTAACTGTTCTTGTTTATAATACTATTAAATTCCTTTTGATATCAGATGGAGTTTTTTTGTTGTTGTTGTACTACTTTGATTTCACTCCTTTCATTGCTTGCCAACCATATTTTTATGATTCAAATTAATATGTTTTCTTTTCTTCCTTTACTGTTTGTGATTGTGGGCCCCAAATCAAAAGCTCTCGAGGACCCATAATCTCCCACAGGTTCACTCAATCCTCACCAACCGGGGGGAGCATTTCTGATCAAGTCTTCTTATATTTATTGCTAGTCATGTTAAATAGCAGCCTGCAACTGCAAGTGCAACCCCATTTCCTTTGTATGCATTCATTTAATACTTTCGACAGTGGAGGATGGAGCCAAAGAAAACACATGAAAAAGTACATAGTCAATTTTTATGCCTACTGTATGACAAGGACCCATCAATTGATTTTGCAATCTAAATCGGGATCATTAGTCTTTATTCATTTTTGGGGTCTTACTCCTACTGTTGATAGTGGTTAATTAGGTAATAAGGTGTGTTTGAAGTCAAGCGGCGGCAAAATCATCAATAATTCCACCAATTCAGCATCTCCCCTCATTGAACTGCATTCTGCATACACTGCAATTGCTTAAAAATAGGGATACCTACGAGTTCAAAGTTCAAACTCATATTGCTGCATACATTGTGAATACTAGGAGTGGTGTATAGTGTAATTTAGTTGTTTCTTCAAAAAATAGTAATCATACTACAAGTTACATCCTTCTGAGACTTCCACTTCTCCTACTGATTGTTGCTGGGGTGTTTCTACTCTATCTTTTGTGCTTTCAGACCCAGAAATATCATTAGGGTAGTGTAGGATGCTATACACACACAGCTTGTGTTCTTATCATGAATCTTGACTAATCTAGATTTTAGTTGTTCAACTTCATCAGTCCATCCCGGTGGAAAGAATCAGTAGGTATTACACAAAATCCCACATTTCTTGAAATCCGAGTACACTACAGTGGTGGATTGAAAACCAAACTTTAACTTTACTTTAGGGACTTATGTTGTACCAAGGGGGGAGCATGATAGTGCTTTAGCTGTTTAGCATATAGAAAGAAGAATGCTTGCCCAAATACTAAAGATCAAATTTACAAGACAACTCCATAGAAAACATGATGACCCCATTCTTTACCAAATCCCTTAACATTACCTGCGTCTTTCTTTCTCTCATCATTCCTCTCTTCCTTTTACTCTTAGTAATACAAAGAAGAAACAACACAAAGTCCACGACAAGACTACCTAAAGTGAAACCTACCCAAGAAAATATAAAAAGTTGATATTGCACACAGGACCATATTTTTAAAACTAAACAGAAATGAATATTTCCAAGTTTACAGCAACATCATCATTCGTGTAAGTTTATAGTAAGCACGAAGAATCATACATTGTTCCTTGTAATCATTGATGAAGAAAGAAACTAATTATAAGTTTTGAAAGAAAAACTTGGTAAAGCATACCAGAACAGACCAGGTCTTCCTTAACCTTACATAATCATTTGTGTAGATGGATGGAATGGGATTTCCACTACTTGATTTTTTTTTTATTCCATATTTGATAATTTTCATACTGTTACTCAATATCTATCTTCTTTGGCCTCCTTTTACTCTTCTCTTCCTTTGGTCATCCGAATTCTTCATTTACCTGTTTCCACTGCATCAACAGGCCAACCCAACTATAGAATCAACAATCTGAATTGCAAAATCCGAACAATCTGATGAAAGATTTCTAAAGTTTGTGTTCTAGGTCGACCCTCTAATATGCAAATGCCTTGGCATCCTTGGTCAAGGCATATGATGATTACTCCCTTACCTTAAACATCCCACCGGTTCTGTTGTTCCTTTGGTTTCTACAGACTCAACTTATGTCTCTCCTCATGTTCAGACCATAAATGATATCATTCCGCATGTTCAACCCGCCTAATCTACTCAACTACCAAAGAAAAAAATCATTCCTAATGACATTACATATTATTCTAAGTGCCTGTTAAAGCTAACAATATTGTCACTGATCAAATTTTTACGACTCATAAACATCTCTCTCAAGCCTAGTTAGCAATTCGGCATGCGGCAAAAAATCGGTGCGGCAAAAATGCGCGCATTAATCGGCAAGTAAAATGTGAATTTGGGCTGTTTGGATGCTTGGGGGTTGTTGGTTCTCACTATGGGTTGTTTGGTTTGTTGGGGTGTTGGTGGTTTGGATGTTTTGGGTAGTGATCAAATACCACAAACGAGGATACACAACGCCTATAGAGAAGCAAATCAGGCAGCAGACGAACTCGCAAATCAGGCCGTCAAATTTCAGGCACAACACCCCACCAATCCAACAACACAAATTTGGCAACATCTATACCCTTCCTTTCTCTTAAACATTAATTAAGCAGTATTTGTGGTTTAAAATGTAGTATATATGAATTATATGCAATTTTTGTCATTAAAATAGGAACAACTCAGTGGTTAAGGGCTTATATAAAAAGTCAAAGGTTCCGAGATCAATCACATGTAATTAACGTTTTGAAAAGATTATTAAATAGTTTACTCATTTCCGAATTACACCCGAAAATAATCCGGCGATCCGGAAAAATCGCGCATTAATCCTCCACTCCTTAAAAAGCGCGAATTGAATGCGGGGTTGAAATTGTGCGCCGTTTTGTGCTGTTAACCGTCAGTTCGCATTTATTCGCGAATTATTCGCCAAAAATGCGCGAACTTACTAACTAGGCTCTCAAGTCTAAAGACTCGATGACTTCCCTATCTGAACCCGTGCCTATGGCTAATTTGTGTGGTCCGGATTGAGGGGCTTAGCTGTCCTCGACTCACTTTCCCCAACCTATTTCTTTCTACGAGAACGTAATATCAAAGGCAGCCCCATATATAGGATGAGTCCTAATCCATCCGTCCTCATTGAGACACTTTCAAGGAATGGGTTGTCAAAACTGACCCCCTTATCCTAGCAGTTTAGGTGACAGCATTAACACCATTGCTTGTAGTTATGTACAAGCTTACCTTGTGAGGATCGGTTAAGCTGTGGTTCGATATACAGTATGAATTAAGCTAAATAATTTTTTATTTTATTTTTCTGAAGAAGCAAAACAAAATTGGTTGATTGCACAACAATTTATTTCTGAGTTCTATACAAAACTCTGTATAGATTAAGAAGGGTAAACCCTGAAATTGGTTGTGTTTGAAATCTAGATTCAGGTATTCAAGTACTGAACACTTGAAATCAACATGGTAATAAAATAAAGAACCTATAGTGAAAACCCTAGAACTTAAGATACGGGCACTTTTGCAAGACGCCTGTAAACTATGATTCTGAGATATGAAAATTTACTCATGTTTACCTTTTGCCACAGCAGAGGAAGCACCTCCTGGTTGTTGGGTTGATGTTCCGGTGGACTTTTCGTCCATAGGAGGAGGTACCACGACACCAGGCCATGACTTACACATGCAGTGCTTTCCCTTCTCGATATTGGCATAAATCGAAGCTACATGCTTACCGCATCCCATCCATGAGTATTTGCCACACTGATTGCAATCAACCCTGAAACACATCTTTCTTTCCTTTCTTCAAACCGACTTTGCGCCTTACCTATTATTATGTTCGATTCAAGTGATGTTTATAAATCAAAATCAATTTTGAAAGGGCTTTTTTATAGGGCTCCTTTCTGCATTGATGTGAACGACCTATGCCCTATGACAGTTTTGCCCAGTTAGTTTCTTCTGATGTGGGAATCACGTTGCTGCATAGACATTAACGTTATACTACCAACGCTTCAAAAAGCTTTAAACAATTAAATTTAAAAAAATAATCTTGTTCAACCTTTTGCACAAGAGAGCCTGTTTTTATGCAACGCCACTCAACTTGACCAACTCCACAGATTATTATATCCGGAATCTTAATGAAGTCCCTGAATTGATCTACAAACACTACCAGGACTGCACAGATTCTTTAGGTGTAAATGTGTAATTGTAATCAGATGCAGACGGAACCAAAAGAGAGAAATTTGTAAATCATATAGGTTAAAAATGAGCAGAAAAACAAAATTAAAGTATCCCAAGGAAAATCAAGAATTAGCATAACAAGGACGCTGAGTCAATTCAGACTAGAAAGGCAAAAAAGATCAGCCTAAGGTACGTCAACAATATAACAGAAGTCTCAACTACCACAGTGAACCTTAATAAACTTGTTCCAAATTATAAAACCTCAAGGGCCGCTCCCCTCACCATTCTCTGAGTTCAACTCCAAGGCTGGCTTCTTCGCCGATCTAGCATCTACATCTTCTGGGGTCAACAATACTCGCTTAGCACCTCTACCCACAACCCCAAGATGTGTCACGCCAGCACTACTCCCATTTGTGTGGGCGGTAGAAATAGTTGGAGAATCGAAATCCCCACTGCTATTGTCCACAGCCTTCTGAGAAGAACTAAAGATGGTTGATGACGCCTTTGTATCGTTACCGGCTGCCCTTGCAGAAACCATTTTCAGGACATCCGCCAACATCGAAGTCGGGTGTAAGACAAGCTGTTGTAGGTCTTCCAACTGCACCGTTCCAGGGAAATCATATTCGGTGAGTTGCACAGACAGAGATTAAAGATGTGGTTCAAAAAAAGAAAGAGATTAACCTTCTTTTCCAACTCGCCAGCAAGCCCATTAAGGTTCTCAATCTCAGCTTCCTTATCAGGTGGAGAACTGAGCTGCGACCCACTAACTGCAGCATCAACATTCTTCTCTGTGCTGGGAACAGCCGATGTTGCCGCATTCTTCACTTCATCTGTGAGTCGCTGAACACGAGACTTGCATACAGATATAGCCTTCTCGCAGTATGGAACTGCTTCTTCAGGCTTAGAACCAACTTCCAAACCCAAACATATTCTAAAATATCTGCACATGTGGTTAAGGTCGTGACCAAGAGATGGATACTCTTATTAGAGACACTAAAGCAACAAAGTAAGCATTTCAAAACTATGGTGTCAGTCGAACAACAATGTAAAATGATGCAGAAGTCACCACAATAGTGGATACAATTCAGCTATTTGTCGGCTATCAGGTTCAACCAAACGCTGCAGAATAGCAAGTGCATTCAGATAGTCACTCAAAGAAGTGTCAATGTCCTCTGTATGATGGAAAATAAGGCAGTCATTCAGAATTCAAAAACAAATCATAAATCTAATACAGAAAGTGTGATAGAAAAGATATTTTCTTAAATAAAAACCTCTTTCCAGGGCCACCTCCCCCAATGCTGACAGGATATCCACTTTTTCCATAGTATCATTTGGATTCTTTTCAGCAATTGCCCTCGCCAAATCCAGCATCTTCCATGCTAGATCTAGGTCAGAATCATCTTCATCTTGTTCTGCATCTGCAAGGTCCTCGTCTTCACTTTCTTCATCACCATCTTCTACCTCTTTCTCACAACGACCTTTTTTTTCTGTTGAAAAAGGAAGCATTCACTTGTAAGGAAGCTCACATAATTGACAAAGTATAAAAGCAATCCGCCAATCCCCATCTTGAAGATGAACGTGATTTGAAAGCATTGTCAAAACTTCAGATCACATATGATACAGTTAAATTCGGAAGCAGCCTGAATAGGTTCATAAACAAGTACTATGTGCTTGACGGTACAGAACTAGGCATGTTGAATCTAACAAAACTTATTACTATACCCTATCTCATTTTTAGAAAGAAACGGTTCTGCTATGAAAAGGGAACAACTTGGGTAAACCACAAAAATTTAGCACCAATGATAGAGTTACTAACCATCATTGTTCTCTCCCTCATTCTGAGCCGAGTCCCCATCTTCATTTTGAGTATCGGAAGCTGAAGAAGATGCAGCACCTTTATCTAAAACACTTTTTGAGGATGATCCTTTGTCAGAGTTTTGTTGAGGTTCTGTCTCCTTGGGCACAGAACCCAAAGGATCAGCTTCCTCTTGAGCTTTGTAAAGCAGTGCACATCCGTATTTATAATATGCGCTTGCACATTCTTGAGAAAGCTCGCCAAAGCTTGAAACCCTAAACAGATATTAAAATTATTACTAACTAGACAAAACAATGAAATTGTTACCAAAGCTAATAATTTTCCAGGCCCTGCAGAGCTCCCTATATTTACCCAACTAGATAAAACAATGAAACACTTTCCTTCAAAATTGCAGGCATTAAGTAGTTGTATCGCTCATACTTCGAACTTCTAGTACTTCCTACTCTAATATGAGCATGTTTGTTTCTTGGGTAAGCCCTAAACGAGCCATATTGCATGAACAATTTACATGCTGGCTACACTAAGTTCGTACCAGCACTCCAATTACCGCTGCACAAATAAACAGATAAATGCTCTGTTACTAGTGCATAGTGGGTTCTGCCTGTTCAGTGTGGGACTTGTTTGACAACTGGTAATGGTATTCTAGTCAAACTTTAGCACTTTCCAAGCATTTATCTAGGCATCATATCAAAGTACAGGTATTCTCTCAACTCAATTCTCAAAACCCTAATAATCCTTGAAACTAAAGTGTTTATGACGGATAGATCAGTCTCGAATTCTTAAATTTGATCAAAATCTTAGTTGCAAAGTAAACCCTAACTTGACTTGGAACTTCTATCGTTGTTACCTAAACAGAATAAAAATCAAGGAAATGAAACAAACATAGTAACAAAAAGAGCAAACCCTAACTTGATTTCAACAGCGCGGCTGAAGCATTCAGAAGCCTCAGAGTAATCACCATCTCTCATAGCTTTTGATCCTTTCTCCATAAGCTCGGAAGATTCCTCTAGGGTTTTACCAGAGGATTCTACGCCTACTTGAGTTTCCTCCTCCTCAACGTTGTCATGGGTATCTGGTTCCTTTGTTAGGGTTTCTTCTGAAGGTAGTGTTGCTGTTGGAGTTTCTTCCTCCATGGTTGATTTTGGAGTGAGAGTGATACTGGAAAGTGAACCCTTAAAAAGGCGGAGAAGAGGACAATGGAAAGAGAGACTGAGAGAGATTCTGAGAATTTGAGAAAATGGAGGGGAATTTGTGCAATTTTTTGGAATTAGAATTACGGAAACACGTTGTTTGGTAACAAATGTAAGGTCATTCCAGAAAGTTTTTCCTATTGCAGAACGTCCATTAACCTCCCCCAATCAACCGACCCTCATACTAGTATCTTTTCCTAAACCTTATAGATGCGAGTGTTTGGACCCTAGTTAGCAATTCGTAATTCGGCAAATGTACGGAACGTGATATGTACGAGTATTATTCGAATTTGTAAATATCAAATTCGATCAAATATCCGGTCAGCGGTTCGTGATACGACAGTAATCCGGAATGGCATACGTACATGTATAATTCGTTTTAAAGATACCAATTCATCTTTAAAAGTTCAGCACATACCAAATTAATATAAAATACATTTTTAAGGTTATATGGTCCAAAAATTATGATTTATGCATAGAAAATGGATATATGGATAATACATTAAGTGTAATCACTAAACAACGAGCAACCCAGTGGTTGGAGTGTGCTTCAGAATGCAGAGGACGTTGGTCCAATTCACATTGAGAACATAATTTTTAAAAACTCTTCAGAATGGAAGGAAACGGCTGAAAAATTCGCGAATCACTCGACGAATTGCTAATTAGGGTTTGGACCTCCATTTACCACGTAATTCAGTATGATTGGATTACAAAATCTACTGCAGTAGATTAAACAAGTAACTAGAACACCATGCCACGATGGGGAGGGCCAATCGAAGAAAAACAAAACACCGCTGCAATTCGACTATAAAAGAAATTTTGTGCCTAAAGTGTATCACTTTTCCTGAAACGGATGGAGTTCAACGTTTTATTAGTTGCAACAGAAAATTAGTTGATGCATAAACCAATATATGGCTGCATAATGTGTTATGCATCCTTTATAGTGGTTTGCATAATGGTTATGCATTCAATTTTCGAAAATTTGTGCATAAAGTGAAAGCATCATTTTTCCTGAAACGGGGGAAGTACATCGTTTTATAGGTTGCAACGGAAAATTAGTTGATGCATAAACCAAAATATGGCTACATAATGTGTTATGCATCCTTTGTGGTGGTTTGCAAATGGCTATGCATTCAATTTTTGAAAGTTGTGCCTAAAATGATTAACACCTCCGAATTTTTCGTAAAAACTCTAAATTTGATATTATTGTTTGTACTCATTGTGTAGATATCTTTAAAATATTTCCACCGAGATATTGACAACTCTAGGTTTGGGGGTGAATATCATTCTCCCCGTAGTTTACCTTTGACTCTTACAAAGGTCCCTAATTTGGGACTTAACGTATGTGCCTCTACCATCTTAAGAGACTATCTTCATGCACGCTTTTCTGAACCTAGTTATGTCCAAAAAGAAACTTAGTTGATAGTAATCCTCTGGTTGATGTGGTTAATCCAAGCTATGACACCAAGACTGACTTTGTTTTCCCACCAAAAAGTATTCTTCCAATTGTGGGAACTTATAAATGTCAATGTGTCACATATTAAGTTTTGAGACTAAACCTAATTATTTTAGAAGATTAAAATCGACACATTTACTTAAGAATGACCACCATTATGGTCAACTATGTGAGTCAAATCTAATTGACTTTGAGGATCCGCAATTATTCAGGTTATTATTATGTGCTTCTAAATTTTTATTTGAGTTTTTCCAGACTCTACCACATGATTCCCCGGATCCCGTCTATGAGGAAACGCAGCCAATGAAAATATTTAATCTAGACTCTTTCATAGAGCCTGAACCCGAACCACAGCTAGATGTAGTTGTTTTAAACAGGAAATTAGATAAGGGTGTGCTTTATTTGTTCATTTTCTTGGCATTCCTTTTATTTGTGGTAGCTTTACTTGGTTTTGATGACCCACATAGGTTCCGACTACTGCTATATGATTTTATGTGGTGACTAATTCTACCAACGTCTGGCTAAAGACACTAAACATAGCGCTCAATGGGAGGCAACCCATACATTTGGTACATGGTGATCCCTCTGGAGGACCCTCCTCTTGTTGTACATTAGTGGAATTTTATTTTTATTTTCTTTCTTGTTTCCCATGGAAGGATTGTCACGCTTCATCCAGGTACTATCTTTCTGACTTCTCTCTTTATTGATTCCTCTTGTTACTTATATTTTTGGTACTGCACTTTAATTTGAAACATTGAGGATAATGTTCGATTTAAGTTTGGGGTAAGGGAAAAACTTTTAGTTAGTTTTTTAATTTAATATATATATATATAAAACTTTAGAGCCTAGAAATTTGTGCTTTTAAAGGATGACACTAACCAGTCTAAGTGGATGGAAACATCTTGGTTGTAGGAGTTGAGGAACCCAATAACAGAGTCTATTCATACAAAGACAGAGTTCGGATGTTAGAATGGAATCATCACATTACATTCTGTATTATTTATTTTTTTACAAACTTATATGTTTCTCTAAGTGATTTGGTGGGGCACACGCATCGAATTGTTACCACTGCCGGGATGAAGTAGAGTGATTGAGTTACTAAAAAAATAAATAACATACCAAACGGAATAATAAAAAATAATAATAATAATAATAAAAATAAAAATGCTTTCAATTTAGGAATGCTTTTAATTTAGTTGCTCATAAGACCTATCTATGTTGCTCATTGATTTTAGGAATGTTTTCAATTTAGTTAACAGAGCTTCCCTCATCCAAGAAGTGAGGAGTAAATGTCCAAGTATAGCAGCATGGGTGGAATTCTGTTATGCGCATCCAGCAAGATTATACTACGGTGAGTCAACATTGTCTTCAACCTAAGGAGTGCAGCAAGGTGACCCACTTGGTCCCTTGATTTTTGCTTCGACTCTCCATCTACTCGTTCGCAAGATAGCTTCACGTGCTCCCTTGACCTCCATGCTTGGTACCTGGACGATGGTACAATCGTCGGAGATACTTTAGAGATTTCTAAGGAGCTCAAGATAATACAGACTAAAGGTGGTGCTAAGGGCTTGTTTCTAAACATCAACAAGACAGAGGTCTTCTGTCCATCTCCAGACCCCAGGAGTTTTGCAGATGATGTATTCCCGAGCAACATTGGTAGATGGTGGGGTTAAGCTGCTAGGGGAGGGGGGGGGGACCGGTCAGCCTTGATTCGCAATACTGCAGCGACCTTGTGATGTCTAGAGTTGACAAAACTTTACATCTAATGAACTGTGTCAGGAAGTTAAAAGACCCACAATGTGAGCTTCTTCTCCTGAGCAGCTGTATTGGCGTTTCCGAGCTTTACTTCACCCTCCATACTACCAATCCCCAAGTCCTCAGTAATGCAACCACTCACTACGATCACCACATATTTCAATATTTGCAACATCTCATTACAAGTGACGTTGCTGGGTTTGGACCTCTTTATCAACGGTTGGCTACTTTGCCCTTCAAAGATGGAGGACTTGGGGTGTACACTATGGCTGATACGAGCCAATATTTCTACCTCGCCTCCTGCATTCAGACTCAAACCTTACAGACTACCATTCTAAGTAGCACACATGTGTCTTCTCTAAGCCTTGGTTTCCTGTAATCTCTTACCAATTACATGCAAATCCGCGGACTTTCATCCTCTTCTTTCAACATCAAAGATACTTCCCCAGCCTATGAAAGTATTGGCAGTACGCTACTTCGATGTTGTTAAGAGAGATTTACCTAATAATTTTGCATTGTCCACCAGGGATGTCATTTTTTGGCGGAGCAATCAGATGGCCCATGCGATGGACTTACTGAAGGCCATCCCGATTGCAGGCTTTAACCAGAACCTCGGGCCTCGACAGTTTAGGGATGTTATTTATTATCGCTTAGGCGTGCCGCTATTTTCAGAGGAAAGTGTGTGCCCGTGCTGCAACCATATTATGGACACTTTTGACGATCATGCCATGTACTGTGCTAATGAAGTCGGCCTTAAATTTAGACACGATTTAGTCTGTGATGTGGTTAATGGACATATGTTACAAAGCTGGCGTTGCCGCTAGAAATGAGGTATCATTGGGCTTTTTGAATGATGGAAAGGGATTGGAACCATCCGACCTTCTTGTATATAATGGGAGAATATTCAAGACACTTGCCTTGATATCATAGGAGTCTCACCCTCCGCGGCTGATAGTATTCGTACCTTCACACCGGAACGTGCTATTTCGGCTGCTATTAGTCGCAAACACACTAAATATTTAAACAAATGCACAACCCATGGTTATGGCTTTGGGGTTTTGGCCTTCTCCACACTAGGATAGTTGGGTGATGATTTTGTTGTTTTTCTAAATAGATTGAAGAACTTCTTAGCTAACTATAAGATAAGCAGTTCTCTTTTTCAAAGGATTGTAGTAGCTATCCAAAAAGGTGTTGCCAGGATCCCAACCCTCCCAATCAATCCTGTGTAATATATAATTTGTTGTTCAATAAAATCCCTAGTGGTACTCTTTAAAAAAAAATAACTCTTGGATAGCAATATGTGTGTGTTCTCCCTGTCTTCGTCGCCTAAACAAGCGTGGAATGCAAGATTGACCATGGGAATTACCATGTAATCTGCTGACAAGAAGCATGTGCTTGGATCCGAAAGATCTAATCATGTTGTTAATTAATTTTTTTTTGAAAGCCAAGAAGAAAATCCATGCACTCCATGGAGGTAACTTACTTCGATGCTGTTAAGAAGCAAATCCCAAGCCAATTTGTTTTGTCTGAAAGAGATTCCATATTGTGGCAATGTAACAGAGTCAAACATGCGCAGGATTATTTATTGGCTGTACCGATTAGTGGTTTGAATCAGTGTCTTGGACCTAGAAAATTTAGGGTTGTAGTTTGTTATTGCATGGGTATTCCTTTGTTTGTTGAAGATGGATTATGTTCAAGCTGCAATAAACCTATGGACATTTTTGGTGACCATGCCCTACACTGTGCTAAAGATGTTGGACTCAAGTTTCGACATGACCTTGTCCGTGATGTAATTGCTGACATGTGTTACAAGGCCGGTGTACCTGTGTGTAAAGAGGTCGTTTTGGGGTTTTTTGTCAGACAATAATACGGATCTTCGTCCAGCGCACATTCTCGTTTATAACTGGGAGAATGGTCAAGATGTTTGTATGGATGTTACTGGTGTTCTCCCTTTGATGGTTTGCGTACTTTCACCCCTGGTCAAGCTATTTCTAATGCTGTTTTACGTAAACATAATAAATACTTGGACATGTGTGTTTCTTATGGATATGGCTTAGGTGCTTTAGCTTTCACTACTTTGGGCGAGCTTGTTGGCGATACTTTGGGTTTTATGAAAAGATTGAAGAATTGCTTAGTTAATAATGATTTTACTAGTGGTGTAGGTTGTTTTATTTTCATAGATTAGGTTTAGCTATTCATAAATAAGTTGGTGCCCAGCTTGTAGCTAGGTTACCAACTAACTCATTGGACGAATCTGAGTAAAAGTTTTAATTTTAATCTTTAATTTTTTTTTAAAAGTATATAGTTATTCAATAAAATCGACCGTTGGTTCCCTTGTATATGCCAGCTGAGTTGATCTAGAATTAGGATTATCGACCGCTGGTTCCCTTGTATATGCCAACGGTGTTGATATTAGTCCATACCAGTATCTCAGTCCACTAGGATAGGATTCATCTTAGCAGTGGGCTTCAGACAGATATGGGAAACACCGTTCACCTTAGTCAACATCGTTTAGTACCATCTATCGCTATATCCATTTTCTTAATCTATTCATGTGATTTGTGTAATTCTGAATATTGATGTCCATAGTGTGACTATCTGAGTAGAGCTCTGTCATTTATAAATGAATATGATTCGCATCATGGTATTCCCTCCTGTAATCAATGAGAGTATGCCAACAAGGAGATTCTTTAGAGTCATTCCTGAATTCTTCACAGGTAGCTAGGGTTTGGAGTAAAGGTTTTATGGGTACACCTCTTGTAAACCCTCCCGATATTATAACTCGGCCACTAGGGCCACCTAGGGGTTTAAAGGCTTGTTGCACATGCTAAGTGCAACCGTGATGCATGCGACAATGAGTTAGGATTTTGTTTTCTAGTATAGATTTGCTCGAGGACTAGCAAACAATAAGTTTGGGGGTATTTGATAAACGCAATGTGTGGTATAGATGACGTGGCATATGCTTATTGATGATTTTGTCACTACTTGCCACATGGAAAAATTCTATTGGATTGATGATGTAATAATAGGAATTAAAATGGAAGGTAGGATTCTTCTGGGTATATATATATATATATATATATCATGTTATTCAATCAAGAATAGTGGGGCGGAGGGCCTACAAAAATTGAGTTCATGATTTTCTTCTTTTATTTATCTTTTCTTTGTAATGGAGAGCTAATCCCCTCCATCGGGGGTTGAAGATGAAGCCAGTTACATTATGTAAAAAAACTCTGGTAATCTCTGAACAAACCTGGCTAAATTGGGGCTTACAGTGATTATTTTTGGCCTACGACTACAAGACAAAAAAGATCATTAGAAATAACTTTCACACCACCCCTTATCCAATAATTATGTAAGTACTTATTTTACCCCTAATTAATTAGCATTAATTAATCGTATTAGGTGTTAATTATGTTTTAGATGTGAGATCAACTAACTTTAAAGTGTTTTTCAAAACATCAAACAACTTAAATTTTTTGATTTTTTTCCCGTAAACAGTACCCAAAATCGGTTTACGTTCATGCACTCATAAACCGATTCTTGGTTGGTGTTTCCAAAATTAACAGAGGCCTTTCATAATCAGTTGACGTTGGCTTATATATAATCTGATTACAAAATCGGGGTTTTCTGTGACATATATAAACCGATTGTTGTCTTTCATAAGAATTCTTTTTTCATTCATTTCATTATCGTAGGAATCACGGATGTATTTGGCACATACATCAAGCCTTTAAACCCCTAGGCGACCCTAGTGGACGAGTTATAGTCTCGTGAGGGTTTACATAGAGATCTACCCACAAAACCTACACAAAAACTTCTAAAACCATCAATCTTCATCGGAGGAATCCGAACCCGATTCACCCACCATCATCATCTCCGGGGCATACTCCAGAATTTTGGAAACCATGAAGTGATAGCTTGCATCGAATGCGAATGCTTCCCCCTTTTCCTCCAAGTAGCGTGCTTTCACGGCTTCGTGCTACAAAATCACGACGCAAACTTACTTTGTTAGTGGTGTTTAGTAGGAAGATCAAACAACTTGGATTACGTAAAATAAACCACAAAAATACTTACAAATTGTTCAATGGAGTAGCTAAAGTGGCTAGCGTTCAAAATCCGTTTTTGGATAACTAAAAAAGCAAGTATCGCATTTTCGATGACTAGGTGCCTATCATGGACTTATTGAACACTTCTTCCATTAGGATTCCCAAACTCTTGCCTATATTTGTTGTATACCTTTGCCCAAAAGGTTTCGGCATCTACCCTTACGGAGGAATGATTTTTAATACGAGTCTCGGCGTACCATGCTTTGGTGATGGATAAATCTTCATTTGAATCAAATGATGCCATTGTGGAGGTATGAAATGAGTAGTTGTGGAGTATATGGAGTGAGAGGGAATAGAATGAGCAATTTTGGGGCAAATGGGGTCCAAGGATGAGGTCTCTATATATAGAGAAAGTCCCTAACGGCTATTTATTTATTTTGATAAAAGTGAAATAATTTGGAATAATCGGTCTTCTCGAAGGTCTGTAAAATCCGATTGTGTTTTTATGCCACAAAGAATCGGTCTTTCTTGTGACCAACATAAACCGATTAAAGACATGTAAAAAAATTGAATTTTCACCGACATTAATCGGTTTATATAGATGCATATGTGATCCGATTGTAGCTTGAAAAACATACAGAAAAACATTATTTCTAAGGCATGAAGAATCGGATTATACTTACCCCACATATAAACCGATTCCTTTATGGACCCTAGACAATCGGTTTATGTTGACATATCAATTAGCCCGATTGTTGACATGTGTTCAGGCAACAGAATTATTGAGCATGCATTGTTTTGTTTGATACACATAATTATAATTAAAACTTTAAGTGCATTAAGTTTAACACCATGATCATCCAAAATATAAACCTTAACCATCCGAAGTCTAAAGTTTTAAAAACCAAAAACTTAAACAACCAAGTCTTAATAAACTTAAACAACCAAGTCTTAAAAACTTAAACTTAAAAACTTATAAATCATGGAGCACCAGCATCATGAGCAGCAACACCAGGAGCATTTGCAGCTTTTGCTTCAACAATGGCTTAAACTTTAGCCATTTCTTCAAACATATCTTCCAAAAATCTATGGCGATCCCTTTTAGCTGAAATCAAATCCCTCCTTCTCCTTGCGAACCTGATGACCTCATGGAGCTCTTTCAGTGCAAGCTTGTCAATCAGTGCGAGTGCTTTCTCCAGACGGGTCTCACGCCCATATGCAAACTTGTAAAGGCTTCTTTCTGGGACGAGTTGTGGTGCCCTGTGAATATCCTCATGGGTGAGATCTCGAGCGCAAAATTCTAGGTGGCCGAAGTCCATATCTAAAAAAAAAAAAAAAAAGGTTAACAATCGGTACATAACTAAACATATGTAATCCGATTCTCAACAACAAAACACACAGGAATGTCAAACATAAACAATCGGTTTATGTGATACATATATAAACACCGATTATGGAATGGAATATGAAGAGACAATCTTAATCGGTAAATTAATAAGGACATAAAACCCGATTATGGGATCGCATAGTTAAAATAAAAAAATTACACCTAGACTCAGATTATTCTAATACACTTATATACCGATTCTGGTGAAGTCTTTTGATATTTCGTTTCTAAACCTAGAATCGGTTGATGTTAATCATCATATGAACCGATTACTCTGCATGCTCTTCATGGACGAAGAACAAAACCCATACTCGGTTTATTCGATATGTCAACATAAACCGATTCTGGGTAAGATCAGAGATTTGGGTTTTCAAAAATCGAAAATTTAAACATGTAAATCACTGAAGAAATGCGAATACAAGAAAGGGTTGATGGAGATTTACCTTTTTCTTGGTTGGATCGAAGATCGTTGGAGTAGATGATCAAAAAAATTGATTAGGATTTTAAGAATTTGGAAAGATTATGAAAATAAAAAGTTTTTTAGGTTTAGGTTTTTTATGTTTTTGGATTTGCTTAAAAGGGAGAGATTAGTATTTATATGAGATAGTTTTAGGAATTAATTTGGGGTAAATTAGTATTATTGAAAAGTTTGGTAGCCCATAGCTATTTGATGGAGTGGGAAGGGAAATTTGATAGGCCCCAATTTAGCTAGGTAAATAAAGTATTCATTTGAGCTTAAATGTTTTATTAGTTTCTCTTCAATTAATGCTGAAAAAGCGGGGGTCTAACAACCACACCCAAAATTTCGCTTAGCAATCTTGATGTAGTTTTTACAGTGGTAAGAAAGTTGTCGTTCACTCGGATTTGTAAAGATTGGTTTTAAGATTTAAAAATAAAATAAAGAAAATATATACACAAAATTGTCACAATATCGAGAGGTACTGAGACTCAGGATTCCACCAATTCTCATATTCACATGGTTCAACTAGTTATTCTAGACATTTATAGCTCCAAAGATAACAATTTTTGACTCTTTATTCTTTGCCAAGATAGATTTGATAAAGTATTAGATGTAAATCACAAGCATGGCGCATCAAAATTTCTCAGACTAAGCATACACCATCAAACGAAATCACAAATAATCAAGAAAAATCATAATTCAATTTATAATAGTGCAAATAGTCATAAACGAATTAAATAGAATTACCACGTGCGTAAAGAATGGCTTCCTCCATTGTCCCAGTGTTGGGGTTTAGCTCCTCGTGGTGAAAACACGCTCAAAATAATAACTCATGGCTGAATATGTGTTTTACAGAATCCACTGTTACAGAACACAGTGTTACGGAGAAAAGCGTAACTGGAATAATTGTTGCAGAACTGTTACTAATATGAAAGAAATGGTGACGGATATAATTGTTACAGAATCCACTGTTACAGAACACAGTGTTACATAGAAAAGCGTAACTGGAATAATTGTTGCAGAACTGTTACTAATATGA
The DNA here is from genome assembly GCA_023531105.1 of Papaver atlanticum. NCBI lineage: Eukaryota > Viridiplantae > Streptophyta > Magnoliopsida > Ranunculales > Papaveraceae > Papaver > Papaver atlanticum. The sequence continues at coordinate 2,012,586 of JAJJMB010016912.1, forward strand.
AAGAAATTGTGACGGTTATCTTCTTCTTCTTCTCCGACAGCAGTGATGTGAGTTTTAATTGTAGTAAAAATAGTGGTGAAAAGGTTCGATGCTCGAACTTGTGAAGGA
>JAJJMB010016912.1:2012703-2055097 GCA_023531105.1 Papaver atlanticum
CAACTTTTCGAGCCAATTTTCCCGCAAAAGCCTATTCCTCCAAAATACACCTACAAGGGATAAAATACCAAAATTAGTACAAAAATGGGTGCTAACACTATACATAAAAGAGATGAAAATAGACATATAAATGCGTCTATCAAGCAGCAGCTAACTTCTCTGCAATTGTTTTTCTTCGTACCAGAGCCCTCCGTTCGGTCCCTCAACTCCCGATTCTCCTTTTCTGACTCGCGACCATACTTTTTATACTCAACAGCCCCAAGTTTCTCAATCAAATCTTGCCATGAATCTCTTTTTCTTTTGGAAAAAGTCTCGGCTTTTTTTCCTTTTATTTTTATACTTTCCGCGTTCCTGGATTGTATAGTACTCTCCAAACTCCCTTAGGATCGAACAGAATCAAACAAAAGATATACTTCTTCCACTCGCACGTAATATCCAAAATTGAATCCAAACAAAGGCCGAGAATAACTCCTTCCCGTTTCATCGAGAACCAAAGATTAACTTCCTATTTTTCTTCGCATCTACGTCCATCACCTAGCCTGTACGAACCGGATCAATCCCAACCAATTCTGTAGAAAATCTACAAGAAAATAACGCCTAAACCATCAACCAACCCGTAATAACAACGAACTCCTTCCCTGTTTTGTCGACATGAGAAGATATCTTTCCCTTTTTACCGATTGGACAACTATTAACATCTCTCTTTAGATAAAACAGGATCAAACCGAATCATATCTCACACAGAATCCACAAAAATCTCGTCAAGCCAGCAAAGTTACGCAGAACTGTATTTTCTTCCCACCAATTTTCATATTTGAATTTTAGAAGAACATTGCTTCCCCGTATCTAAAACTGGAGTCCCTTTAGCATATTCCCTTTGGGTTCACATAGTAAAATGTGGGTGTAAATAGTAACTTCGGGGTGCCTTTATCAAATCTTCTTGGGTGCCAATAACAATTCTCCGGGGTGTTTCCAACATATTTCTGGGATGCCTATGGTACTTTCTCCGAAGGGTTCAAATGCCACTTTTCGAGCCAATTTCTCCGCAAAAGGTTGTTTCTCCAAAAACACCTACAAAGATATAAAAACCATAATAAGTATAAAATCGAGCACCATCAATACATAGAATTGAGATCATATTAGACACAAAAATGTGTCTATCAAATATGTATGGACAACTCCAATATAATTCCAAGAGAATCAACTAGATAGTCAGACTCAATCAATGGAAATATATCCAAGAGTTGTATCTCTGTTTCACAATGTAATCAGCAAATCAAACAGATAGAAATCTGTGAGCCTGATTATTATGTGAAACAACTTGAACGGTACCAAAGACCAATTCAAGTGTCAATCAATATAATCAACAACCAAAGGTTGGATTCACCAATTGATTGAACTACGCACAACCTGTGATATTTCAATTATATAAACAAATATAATGCGGAAAATAAATAACACAGACACCATAAATTTTGTTAACGAGGAAACCGCAAATGCAGAAAAACCCCGGGACCTAGTCCAGATTTGAACACCACACTGTATTAAGCCACTACAGACACTAGCCTACTCCAAGTTAACTTCGGACTGGAATGTAGTTGAGCCCTAACCAATTGCACACTGATCAAGGTACAGTCGCGTTCCTTACGCCTCTAGAACCACGCCGGATTCTGCACACTTGATTCCCTTAGCTGATCTCACCCACAACTAAGAGTTGCTGCGACCCAAAGTCGAAGATTTGATAAACCAATCTGTCTCTCACAGAAAAGTCTATTGAATAGATAAATCTGTCTCCCACAGATAAACCTATGAGTTTTGTTCCGTCTTTTGATAAATCAAGGTGAACATAAACCAATTGATATACTGAACTTATATTCCCGAAGAACAGCCTAGAAATATCAATCACCTCACAATAATCTTAATCGTATGGTAGCGAAACAAGATATTGTAAGATTATTGTGGAATCACAAACGATGAAATGAAGATGTTTGTGACTACTTTTTATCTTGCCTTTCGGAGATTAAATCTCGAGCAAATCTTAGAGAAGATAGTACTCAATCACGATAGAAAACAACAAGATCAGAACACGCAACTACAGAGAAAATAGTTGGGTCTGGCTTCACAATCCCAATGAAGTCTTTAAGTCGTTAACCTACAGTGTTTCATGAAAAACCTAAGGTTAAAGGAGAATCGACTCTAGTCGCAACTAGTATCACACAGAAGGTGTGGGGATTAGGTTTCCCAGTTGCTAGAGTTCTCCTTTATATAGTCTTCAAATCAGGGTTTGCAATCTAAGTTACCTTGGTAACAAAGCATTCAATATTCACCGTTAGATGAAAACCTGATTAGACTCAAGCTGATATCTTTCAACCGTTAGATTGAACTTAGCTTGTTACACACAAATGAAAAGTGACTTCATTTAGATATGAAACCGTACCTAAACGTGTACACCTTTGTTGGCTCAACAATAGTTAACCGAGGTTAGCCATATGAACACTTTCATATCAACCTTATTCATCTTAACCATAACTAGTTCAAATGACTCAAATGAAACTAGTTCTAGAGTTGCTCAATTGTTTATATTCTCATAGAAGTATACAAGACACAATTGAAGCAAAATCGATTTTGATTCACTTGAATCAAGTCATGAACTTTATAGCCACGGTTTGCAAAAGATTGCATTCCTTATTATATAAATGTATTAGTTCATGAACAAACCGATTTTAGAACATTATCCACTAGGTATGCAAACGGGTACGCATACCATAGTGGTCGGACTAAGTTTGGGTTTCGCCAGTACGCGAACTGGTATGCATACCAAATCAATATCCAAACTCAGCAGAAATTCCCGGACCTGAACCTCACGCCAGTAAGCGTACCGTTATGTGTACTTGGTACCCGGACTTCACCAAACCAAGCAGTACGCATACGAGTATGCATACCATGGTTCCCCGACTTGGATTACATATATGCAAGTACGCATACTATGCTTATATCCAATTGTTCTAAACTCTTATTTCAATCATTGAAACATTCTCGGAAGACGACAACAACTGTCTCACACAAACTATTAGCTTCAAAGAAATTGTCAAGTCATCGAATGATCAATACGAAACATTCTGAGTCTACATCAAATGACTGTCTCACACAAATCATGTAAGATGTTACCAGGCGATTTTCACATGATCATCTTTTGACTTTCGTCAAGAATATAAGATGAACTTGGTTAAAGCGAAAGCTTACCAACACATATTTCGAGAAATATGTAAGCGAGTTAAACTCATCTCGAAATATCAAATGTGTATAATTGAAGTCTATATAGCTATACGACTTTTGTCTCAAATAGGAGATAGAGTAGATAGACTTTTGAGTGATAGATGAGTTCAAGTCTCCACATACCTTTTGTTGATGAAGTTCCACAAGCTCCCCTTAGTAGTTCTTCGTCTTCAATCGATGAACATCGTGAAGTCTAATGCTCAACTACACTTTTTATCCTAATCTGAGACTTAGCTATAAGTAGACTAGAAATCAAGACTTATAGTTTTGACAACTAAACTTGACAACAAGCTTGAGATAGCAACGCTTGCGAGTTTGACCGAGCAATGCTCTAACGAATGCTTTGTCCCTAAACTTTCTGAATAGGCTTTGGCTATTGACCTTTTATAAGCGAAGGAGACTATATTATTTTGGTACAACATAAAGTTGTAATATTTTCTTTAACCATATTATTTTCCGAGATGTATCATTTGGGTCTTGATAGTCTTGAGTTATCATTAGAATACTTGTTAAATATTGCATGAGTACTTTGTATAATTAAATTGGTGGATTCCGAAACTCCTACTTTCTTTATTTTGGATAGATATTTATTTTCTTCGTTTTATTTATATTTTTTTAATTCATTTCTTTTATCTTGTTAGCACAACTTAATTATAAATTTAGAGATAGCAATTATTTGGTCCCTGTGGAACAAACTTGTATTCTGCATACTATCTCATCGATAGCCGTGCACTTGCGATGTTATAATTAAAATCCCATCAAAATCTCTAATATGGGCATTGTGATTATGATCTTCTCTCCTACAACTGGAAGACAAAAGAGCAATAGCTTCAAGCACACCCTTGTTATCAGTTTTATAAGAAGATTTTTACACTGCATTTGTTGCTCCCATTGAAAATTCTCCATAACTGCTAAAGCTTCATCTTGGTTAATGTCTCTCTTGGTAGTTGAGATCGCTTTCGCAGTTAAGGAGTCTCCTGTATCATTACGAAAAACAATACTCAAATCAACATAGTTATTATTCATCCTCATAGACGCATCAACAGTTACGAAAATCCAACTTGCAGGAGGAGGAAATTTTAAATCCTAGGAGGTGAAACATACACCTGATGCTCTAAGTTAATATCTATATAAAATGAGGTACAAAAATTATAAATGCATTGGACAATAACAATGGTATTAGGTTTAGTATGTTGAAATATAAAGGAGCAATGAGTTTTCCATATATGTGCCACATTGTAATCACCACCAAATTAACCAACTGAGATTTTTTGAATAAAATTGGATTTTTCTCCTTAACCCATGAAAGAAACCAATCTTGCAAATTGTTAATTGACTGTAAATGGTGTTGAATATAGAAGTAGCAAACGAAACAGCTTTGGAAAAGGTACAACGGATAAATAGATGAAGAGTAGTTTCAATTGCTTCACCACAAACAGGACAGAGCTGATGTTGTTGGTAGGAATATCTAAACACCACCATAGCAGTTGAGAAAATATTATGATATTTTTTTCCATAAGAAGAGACGCAGTTTGTATTGTAGCTTCATATGACAGAGTTTAAGCCAAAAAAGTTCAGAAAATGGTGTATTGATATGCATTGTTTGTTGATGTTGCAATATAAGGTGGTGATAAGTAGAACTTACAGAAAATTGCCCTGACTTGGTGAGAGACCATTTTAGTATATTTGTTGTGTGGAAAATAAGTGAATCTGCTTAGTGTGCTCAGGAGTGAAATAATGGTGTTGATGGGAGAAACGATTTGCTGGTTTTATGGGAAAGTGAAGAGACGACCGTGCGGAGGAGACTCCTCGACCGAGCAAATTGCTTTAAACTTTTTCAAACAGATGCACTGCATGGGAGTGCTTTGAGTTCGAGAGATCAATTTGTAGGACTCCGGCCTAAACCAAGACAATGGTCGTTCCAGAGTCAATTCGGTCACAAGAGAGGATGGGTCGATATATGTAGGAGGGAAGATGAGAAGTATGTGAGATCAATGATGATCAAGGATTGTGTATGTGTTGTGTATTCTGCATGTAGAAATAAGATAAGTTCAGATTGATTGAATTTGCTCTGTTGAGAGTGATTGCTCAGACGAGAATTCTTATGCAGATGAGAATTCTCTTTTTTGGACGAGTGTTCTTCTTTTTTCAATCATGGATTCAGAGACTCATTTATATTGCAAGAATAGTATACACATTGATCCTATGAAGTATGACAGCTTCTGCAGTGAAAGAGTGGGAAATCGTGGTTAAACCAGTTCCACGTCGTGCGGAGACTTGGTTGATTGTCCACCCACTACTTTGCTAACTCCTCTAACTGCTTGCACGACTTACTCACATTTCTCATCGTGGGTGAACACAGTGTCGTAGGCCTCCAGACCAAAACCATAGTTAATATCCCCCCATGTGACATTATTGATGTCTCATGATTGTGGAGTCTGCAAAGCAGACGTGTATTTAATTAGTCAGTTATTGACTTGATTAGACGATGAGTCTTAATATTGTTGAGTCGAGCATGATTGACGAATACTCTATGATTCATGTATTGAGCATGTCTGTTGAGACAGATGTATAATTCTCGAATGAATGTTGATAGTTAAATCAACATGATAAATATTGATAATCTGAGCAAATATTGCTCGTCTGAGCGAATATTGCTTATTTTCATGAATTACTGAATATTGATAGTTGAATCAATATTGCTAATTTGAGCAAATATTGCTCGTGTGAGCAAATATTGCTCGTGTGAATAATTAAATATTGATAGTTGAACCAATATTCCTAGCCCGAGCAAATATTACTCGTTTCATGAATTATTGGTAGCGCGACCAAATAAAATATTAATTTAAAATATTGGTAGCTGGAACAAATATAATTAACTAGAATGTTGATTGCTGGATCAACATAAAAATATTGGTGTTTGAACCTGTTCAGAATTATGCTTTGCAGAGCATTTGGTTTGAAACCCCAATTTTGATTGATTGCTGATCAATTGATGATTTACTAAAAATCAATGAGTGAGTGAGAGAGGGACCGGTTACATGGGATGATGGGCCGACCATGTAGTTCCCAGGTGTTCGAATGAGCATGTACCAAAGTCCTTTAAGAACGGTTGGTGAAAGGATGATTAAATGCTGGTTTAATCATTTATTGAAAATAGTGCTCATCTGAGCATTAGACAATAAAACGTAGTTATGTAGAGATGAGGGCCCAACCAAGGGATATGAAAACTCGCCCTGGTGGTCGTGGGACCAACTGACTGTCGTTTGATCAAATTCCAAGTTGTGGTTGAAGAGTTTGAACCCAATATGAACTGTAGAAGACAAATTATGTCAAATTATGAAGAAGCGTGGGACCAGATCCTTGCAAGCCAAAGGGACAACCTTGGTCGGCCAAAGTAGCATGCCCGTGTCACGATGTTGCTCGTGTCTCAATTCTGAGAATTTTGATATTTTGTGGTGCGCGTTTGAGCAATATTTTGGATTTTCAGAAGAGTCTGATCTTGACTGAAACTCTCAATTTTGCTTGAACGACCAAGTAAGACATTGCTCGTGCGACCAATATTTTTATATTTGCGTGAGAAGCCTAGTCGATCATGTGACCATTGGACTTTTGGCTTTTTGCTAATTTGAGCAATATTGAAATATCATAGTTTTTGCTCGAACGAAGGAGTTTCATGAGATGAGAAGGAATAATAATAAAATAAGGAATAAGAGAGGTTGTTGGACCGGCCACGGCTAGGGCATGGCCGGCCGACTAGTAGGCCCGGTCCCGTGACACTCTTCCTTATTTTATATTGTTTTCATCGATTGAGGAAATATGGAGAAACTAAGAGTTTTGCTCAAACGAGGAAGTTTGCTCAAACAATGAGTTTTCATGAGACAAGGAAAATAATGGAATAGATTAAAATAAAATAAATTAAATTAACGGAAGAGAAGGATCGGCCATGGCAGCATGACCGGCCGGCCGGTGGGCCCGGTCCCACGCCTTTTATTTATTTTATTTAATATTATTTTCCTTCCTATTTTGCATAGGTTCCTCGTTCGTCCATATTTTTGAATGCTCATTCGTGCATTTGGGTGCTCGTTCGTGCATTATTGCTAAGTACACTCGCACCATTTCCTTGGGGCTTACTCGGTGGTGGCCCAGATGCCAGTAGGTCGAATATTTATTACCAACCCATGGAATTCTGCTGGGAAAAACCATGAATTGAAGTAATGAAATATTATAATGAACGTAGAGTATTTTCTAGGAATTCAGTTGATGAATCTTGCGACTAGAAATAATTAATTGATAGCTCTATACTAGCAGGCAAGCTGTCTAGGAGCATTATAATTATTCGAAAATCGAGGTATGAGTTACTTGAAGCGTAATACTCGTTTTAAATGTTTATTCTGTAAAGTCAAGGAACATTGCGACATCTTGAAGACGTTATTGCTCTATACTAGTGGTTAATACATCTAGGAGGCGTCCAGAAGTGATTACTGAAATTGCTCAGCTAATGAAATATGTCGTGGTCTCAGTTGAGAGACTGCATATTCATGTATGCTCTGTGAGGCAGTACACTTAGTCAGAGATTATCATGGCATGAGCTTTCATGCTCGAATTCTAAAATATAAATTTCACATACGAGTCTGAAGCTGGTCAGAAATAAGCAAAGTTATGATTTGACGATTTTAGCCTTCGTCAAAAATCCACCATCAACATTAAGTCTCCTGCTTAGTGATGGACAGTCATGTTCCGCAGTAAGCACTGGATGGTGATTTTTTCGAGTTACAGACGAAATAAGTAATTGAATTTAGTCGTAAGAAGGAGTGTTAACGGATTTTCGATTTGCTCAAAATGATGTCGCATACGAACGAGCCACTACTTGAATGAAGATCCCAGTAGCATGATGGTGCATCGTCTGGCGAGCATAAATTGGTGTGGCACCGCTGATTTGGGTGGTGGAACGTTCAATCTTGGTCGGCTTAGCATATGGGCCCAGCCCAAAAAAGGAAATCCGTGTGGAATTAGGTTTTAGGAAATAAAATTATTATAAAAGGGAAGAAACACCTTTTTTTTTTTTTTAATTTCTCCTCCATTGAACGACCAACCACATTCCAGCACCTTCCCCACGATCGAGCAGCAGAGAAGAGGAGCAAAAAAAATAATCGTCGGAGCACTGACCGGCCATCGTCGCAGCCGTCCGGCCGTCAGCGACCAGGTACGTGATTTTTTTTATTTTTTTTTGTGTACATGACTTGTTCATGATTCATTCATGTTAAAAAATTGTATATGGAAGCATATACATAGGTGTGAGCTTTCACATAAATCTTTGTTTTAGGAATGGACGTTCGTTCGTTTGTTAGTTCAAGAAACGAACAATAATCCCTGACATATGACAGATTTTTTTTTAAGTAGACCTGCGTCTAATGATAAAAAAAATTGTATGAGCTTTCATGAAAACCAAAATTTTATATATATCTTTTTTTTAAAGTGTGAATTTTCACAAAATTGGAATAAACCCTCGTTTCAAAGACGAATGCTCGTACGAGGGAAATTTTTTTTTTGAAAAATAGGTGACATATTCGCGATTTTTTTTATTTACGTGAGTTTGCTCATGTCAATTTTTTTTTGTTTGTTGAAAAATAAAAAACTGATTAAAAGTAGACAATTATTTATGATGAAATATTGTCTCAGTGTGAGCTTTCACAATTCAATAGTGGATGTTCACACAATAAAAATTAGTGGATGTTCACTCAGTGAAAATTATGTTCAAGGTTTTATGAAAATCAAGTTTTGATTTTTTGAATAACGAGTTTTGCTCGGGTTTGTAGGTTTGAAGAAACGAGCAAGTTTTGAAGTATTAACTCTTGTATCACAATCACTACTGTTAGTGGAATCGTAAACAAGTAAGAGTTGGAAAGTTACCATTTTTGTACAAGCTCATATGAGCATGCTTATTATTTTGTTATGCTTTAATTCTACTGCTTTGATGAAATTTGCATCTACGAATGGCATATTGAAGTAGAAATGTTGTATGGATGTTACAACTACTTTGCAGAGATGTCGAACGATGGTTATGAGACTCCTCCAATTGACGAAGAGGAAGAAGTAGTGACTAAGAACACTCCAAACACGGATGAAACTGCTTCAATCGATGAAGAGGAAGAATCGGTGATCAAGAATACTCCCAACATGGATGACGAATTTTTTGTAGTTCAATATAACCCCGAAAAACGTCTTCCAGGCTCTTCATTTCTTCTTCTTGTCAATCCCAGAGACATTACTCAGAAGAAATTAGTATCTCCTCGAGCAATAATTCGATTCTGTCTGCAAGAAGGACATTATTCTGCTTCACTTATAGAATTCATGCTTTCTCGAAGACCTTTAGCAAAAATTTATGGATGGGCGAGATATATGTTAGGTTACAATCATGTCCGAGCCATGTTGGATCGTGCACAAGTGACAAGGGCTATTCAAGCAGCTGGAGACTTGTTTATTTATCACGATGTACGAGGTATGGTAGCTTTGCCCACTCGCTGGTGTGTTCCTACTCATACTTTCATATGCAGATGGGGAGAGTTTACCCTCACTTTGGAGGATGTGGTTGCTTTGCTGCACCTTCCAGTTACGGGTAATTTTCCTGAAGGACTTTTACCAGAGGAGACTGTAATATTTGATATCTTGACAGCTGAGATGCAGGATTTTAATAAGTTATCCAGCAAATTTTGTTATGCTCAATGGTTAAGGCACTGATGGACGAGAGATGGTAATCCTGACAGGCATGTCAACGATACATTATCCATTGCTGCTTTCTTGTGTTTGTGGTTGTCCAGAGATGTATCTGAAGATAGTGGAAATTTGTTGAAGCCATCTGCGATTTTTCTATTAAGATGGCTCAAGGTGATAAAATTCCCATTTGTAGTCTGTTCTTGGGCACCTTAAACTCCAATTTAGACTCCTTGGTCATAGACTCCAGCATCTCTAACGGCTTTATGAAAATTGAATGTTATGTTAACACAATGTTTTTCCAAGATTTAATGTGGGAACGCTTCAAGAATTATGCACCCATCCCTCGTAGTGTCTTACATGGGCCGAATGCTGATACTCGTCATGCTTTCTCTGAGAAGGATAATGTCAGGATTATGTGCTGGTCTATAAAGCAGCCTAGACTCAAAACACGCCTCGTCGATGTGTTAGACAACGAATCTGAGTTTAACTTTCGTCCGTGGGTGACGGTACCTCTTTATGTTTCTCAGTTGATTACTTCCAATGCTGGAGAAAATACTACTTTGGTATCTGGTATAGACCTGAGTGTTAGTGAAAGATCTTTCATGCTGAGTTCCACTCCTGGTTATTTAGTGTCGGTAATGCATGGAGAATTCCTTGTGGAAGAATATAATATTGACAGAGAAGCACGTCAAATGGGTCTTGACCAGTGTGTTCCGAACATTCGAAAGAATAAACCATCAGTTGAGCAACTTAAGACTCGTTTACATTGCACGCACGTGAATGAACATGAGTATCTATTTCCTCGTTCTGGACGAGCTACATATGGAACTCCAGGTTATATAAACTTCTAGACTCAGTAACTTGACCATCAAGCACCTCCACAAGAACCTCCTACTACTGAGATAATCTTCGCCCGGTCGAGATTGAAGTATCCCTCTGGCGGTAATAAACGGAAAACACTTCCGGGATGCTCACCCGTAAGTATTCTTTTTATGATTTTGTAAAGACATGATAATTATATCTTAATCATTTCATTAACTTTACCACAGGATGGTCGTGCTATGAGACCTCGGATTGATGTGGATTTCTCGGAAATAGCAATAATCCTTCGGGGTGGAAAATCCAGAAGTAAGGATTACGGGATGATATCGAACACTGTAAAGTCCCCAGCTGTCTCTTTGGTGAGTTGTTAGCGCTTCTTCCACCATGACTTTTTCTTGTCCGCTTAATTAGGATCAAAACAAGTATTTGTTAGTTTGTTTCAGAGTTTTTCTCCATCAAGCATTGACGGTCTTCGACTCGTTCCTTGGAAATAAACTCATGAATCCAGTACCACCGATGAGGAAGAAATTGATGTAAGTATTTTCCTTGTACGATCAATTATGGTATTTCTCGAATGAGGTAGTAATGATCGTTGTTGATATACCCAGGATGAGATTACCATGGAAAATGAAGGTACTGATAATGCTCGCTCGTCCTTAGAGGACGGTGAAGAAGAGGATTCTCAAGCCCCGGAGCCGAATGAAAATAATAATGCTTCAAATAATGATGTTGGCAATCTTAACTGATCGAACGATTCAAATACCACTCAAGTAAGTATTTATTTTGCATAATATTCATAGAAGTATAAGATTATTGATTTGTGAATGAATGAATGATAATCCATATGAATGAATGAAAAGTTTTGCTGAAATACGTCACCAGAAAATTCAGAACTCAGTTTTTTAGAAAAAACGTTGTAGAATCTTCATCCGATATCGGATTTTTATGGTGTACCCCAATTTTCTTATGCCCGGGAAATTTCCTAGCTTTTTGGAGTTTGAGCACGTTTAAGGGCCGAAATTGATGAAACAGTAAACTTCCAGGAGACTTCCAGAAATTTTTCAGCTGTCATGTAGTTCAATGTTTCTGACATATCTTTTGCTCGTTTATCCAATTGCTATAAAATTTTGATATGTTGTAGAGGACATCCATACTAAGATAATGTTATATGACTCAACCTTAGATTCCTTACCAGTTGCTCCCAGTTCGTTGCTTTGTGCAGGGCAATGTAAAACCGTCTCAGACGGACTTGCTGTAAAACGTCTTTCTTGTATCTTTACACCACTTGCTTGTGTCTTGGATGCATAATAAAGAACTTAGATAATGTTATTTCACTTACATGCTGGATTTTATGATTGCCATTTGAATTCCATGATTGAAGCACTCTAACTCATATATTTGCCATATTAGGTGCGAAACAATGATGTTGAGGATAACAGAGCTAATATTTATGATACAAGCAACATTGTGGATCAAAGTGGTGATACAATCATCGCTACACCTCAAGATCGCGAGGATGTTACTACTGAATCTTTTGAAGAGACCGAAGTTCAAGTCACCATTGCTCCAGAGATAGAAGAGACTGTTCCAGAGATAGTAGAAACTGTTCCCATGAGTGGCCAATGTAGGGGTTGCTCTTGTTCCTCCATTCAGCGAGCCAATCCTGTATCATGAACTAGTTGGTGGATTCATCTTCCCCATTAGATATGCTAGTTTATATCAAAAAATATGGGAACGGTGTGGTCACATCGTTGTCACCAAAGATCTCAATCGCGTTTATTTCTTAATAATGCAGGTAGTAACCATCTTGCGTGTTATAGATGATATTCGAACCAGAGCTATAAATACTGTGACCAAAGATGTACTCTTTGATTGGGAGTACAACTTGGACAATTCTGAGAAACTGGGCTTCAATTTGGGATGGCTTCGTGAGAGAATTGAAGCCATTAAAAAAGCAGTCGAGAAGAATGTACCCTTGACAAATGATGATGTAATAGAGAAGGAGGCTCAGATCGCCCAGTTGATTGAAGAATTGGAGTTGGAGAAAGCATCCTTGCGAGACCTGAAGATTGCAGAGGACCAAAAATATTTCTTTGTTGATTTCCTTTAGTTTCCTTTTCATGATTCCTTGAACCTTGAACTTCTGAGAGACGACAGGTTTTATTTTGGTTTTGATTTTGACTTATTTTGGATAAGTAGATGATTGGGGATTTTCTTTTAGATTTGATATAGATTTTCTTTAAGTAAACTGAACTTTGATTAATTACTGAATTCAAATACTTAATGCAAGTATCGCAAACGTTTTAGAGGAATTGAAATACAGTAAAATAAAATCCTAAATGCCAAATTCAGATGTCTTGGGTGTTCGTGCCTTGAACCCCAATACCTCAAATGTCTAATATTTCAGGCATCAAATGCTTTGAGCCAAGTCTCATGTATTATTGCCACGTTCGCTTTGCCATCCATGTTGACTAATTTATAATATCCTCCAGCAACAGACCTAGATATCATGAAAGGTTCTTCCCAGTTGGAATTTCTTGTAGAATGGAGATTTTGCTTAGCTACTTTGAGAACTAAATCTCCTTCATGAAACTTGTTAGGCTTGATCGCTTGTACTCTGAATATCTTTTGTCGGTTCGGAATTCCTCGTACAGTGGGATTCCATGTTTGTGGAGATTTCCAATCTTGCGGTACATGTGGACACTCGTGCAAAGGAGAATATCCAGGATATTGCTTATTGTGTTTGGACATTATTTCAGCAATGAATGTCTCAGTGAGATGCTCAATCCAGAGAGGTTCCGGATTTAACCACTTAGTAAAATATTTTCGTGGTGAAGCCACCCATTCATAACGTCTTGCAATGGAAGAGTTACTAATAGGATTGAGTCCTCGGACTAGGAGAGCATATTGGAAAACATATGACATGGACGTATGAGGAGGAATGAGACTTGCCTGAGTGCGGAATTTCCTGATAAATGCTAGCGCATCTTCCTCAGGCTCTTGTTTCAAATCCATCAGAGTTTGGAATTGCTCCAAATGCTTTGTTGATGGAACATCCGTTGAATCTTCTGAATCAGAGCTTTCTTCATCTGAGAGGGGTGTAGGCGCCTCAGTAGTCATCTTTTCAGCGTGAATCCATGCTCGTCCGAGAATCATATCATACCCTGGATCTTCTCGGATTATGTAGAATTTGGTTTCTGTCCAGGTCGAGTTTTTTTTCATCTTGAAAGTAATGTAGCCATAAGCATCTCTGGGCGTTCCTTCATGATCCATGATTGAAATAAGAGCATAAGTAGCTTCTTGTCGAGTGATACCAGCAGCTCTGAGGGTTTTCAACGGGATGACATTGACAGCAGTGCCAACATCAATCAATGCTCGTTTGAATTCGTTTCCTTTGAGATGGACTGTGGTGAGAAGTCCCCAGTCGTACATCTCTTTGTATGTGACTGGAGGTTCAGGGAGTGTCTCATGAATTGATAAACGCTTCCCTGACACGATGTGATTTAATACAGCGAACATGCCTTTCCTTTGAGCTTTTGATAGGTACAACAATTCACAGGCATGCTCGATTAAGGATTGTACTGCTTCCTTGACAGGTGGTTTGCAATCTAAGTTACCTTGGTAACAAAGCATTCAATATTCACCGTTAGATGAAAACCTGATTAGATTCAAGCTAACATATTTCAACCGTTAGATCGAACTTAGCTTGTTATACACAAATGAAATGCACCTTCATTTAGGTTTGGGTAATCGTACCTAAACGTGTACACTTAGTTGGTTCAACAATACGCGTACGGGTGTGCATACTAAATCACACTTCCAAACTCCAGCAGAAATACGCATACTTGCCCGAGTTTCCAACAACCGCCGGTATGCATACGGGTATGCATACTTTAGGTTTCCGGTTTTGGACTTTTACACAAATATGAGGACATACTATGTTTATATCCAAACATGGTTACCTGTTCTAAACTCTCATTTCAATCATTGAAACTTTCTTAGAGGATGTTATAATAGTTTTTATTCACGAACTATTTTCATCAAAGCGATTTTCAAGTTATTGAAATAATCAACATGACTTTCGTCACTAGTAAAGATGAACTTGGCCAAAGCGAAAGCTTACCAACACATATTTCGAGGCATAGATAAGTGAGTTAAACTCGGCTCGAAATAACACATGTGTATAATTGAATTCTATATAGCAATACGAATTTTGTCTCAAAATAGGAGATAGAATAGATAGACTTTTGAGTGATAGATAAATTTAAGTCTCCACATACCTCTTTGTTGATGAAGTTCCACAAGTTCCCTTGAGTAGTTCTTCGTCTTCATTCGATGAATGTCGTGGAGTCTAAGGCTCAACTACACTTACTATCCTAATCCGAGACTTAGCTATATATAAGTAGACTAGAAATCAAAACTTATAGTTTTGGCAACTAAACTTGACAAACAAGCTTCAGATAGCAACACTTGCGAGTTCGACCGAGCAATGCTCTAACAAAACCAGTTCCACGTCATGCGGATACTTGGTGGATTGTCTGCCCACTACTTTGCTAACTGCTCTAACTGCTTACACGACTTACTCACATTTCTCATTGTGGGTGAACACACGTGCCGTAGGCCGTCAGACCAAAACTCTAATTAATATCCCCCATGTGACATGATTGATGTCTCATGATTGTGGAGTCTGCAAAGGATACATGTATTTAATTAGTCAGTTATTGACTTGATTATACGATGAGTCTTAATATTGTTGAGTCGAGCATGATTGACGAATACTCTATGATTTATGGATAGAGCATGTCTGTTGAGACAGATGTATAATTCTCGAATGAATGTTGATAGTTGAATCAACATGATAAATATTGATAATCTGAGCAAATATTGCTCTTCTGAGTGAATATTGCTCATTTGATGAATTACTAAATATTGATAGTTGAATCAATATTACTAATTTGAGTAAATATTGCTCATTTCATGAATTATTGGTAGCGCGACCAAATAAAATATTAATTTAAAATATTGGTAGCTGGACCAAATATAATTAATTAGAATGTTGATTGTTTGATCAACATAAAAATATTGGTGTTTGAACCTGCTCATATTTATGTTTTGCAGAGCATTTGGTTTGAAACCCTAATTTTGATCGATTGCTGATCAATTTATGATTTACTGAAAATCAATGAGTGAGTGAGAAAGGGACCGGTTACATGGGATGATGGGCCAACCATGTAGCGCCCAAGTGTTCGAATGAGCATGTACCAAAGTCCTTTGAGACCGGTTGGTGAAAGGATGATTAAATGATGGTTTAATCATTTATTGAAAATAGTGCTCGTCTGAGCAATATTGGTGAAATATTGAAAAATCAGGACTTTTGCTCGAACGAAGGAGTTTCATGAGATGAGAGAAGGAATAATAATAAAATAAGGAATAAGATAGGTTGTGGGACCGGCCACGGCTAGGGCATGCCCGGACGACTAGTAGGCCCGATCCCGTGACACTCTTCTTTATTTTATATTATTTTCATCGTGTGAGGAAATTTGGAGAAACTAAGAGTTTTGCTCAAACAATGAGTTTTCATGAGACAAGGAAAATAATGGAACAGATTAAAATAAAATAAAATAACGTAAGATGGGGACTGGCCACGGCGGCATGACCGGCTGGCCGGTGGGCTCGGTCCCACGCCTCTTGTTTATTTTATTTATTATTATTTCCCTTCCTATTTTGCATAGGTTCCTCGGTCGTCCATATTTTTGAATGCTCGTTCGTGCATTTGGGTACTCGTTCGTGCATTATTGCTAAGTACACTCGCACCATTTCCTTGGGGCTTACTCGGTGGTGGCCTAGATGCTCGTATGTCGAATATTTATTACTAACCCATGGAATTCTGTTGGGAAAAGCCATGAATTGAAGTAATGAAATATTATAATGAACATAGAATATTTTCTAGGAATTCAGTTGATGAATCTTGCTACTAGAAATAATTAATTGATAGCTCTATACTAGCAGGCAAGCTGCCTAGGAGCATTATAATTATTCGAAAATCGAGGTATGAGCTAGTTGAAACGTAATACTCGTTTTAAATGTTTATTCTGTAAAGTCGGGGAACATTGCGACATCCTGAAGACGTTATTGCTCTATACTAGTGGTTAATACATCTAGGAGCCGTCCAATCATTTCGATTCTATACAAAAGTGATTACTGGAATTGCTCAGTTAATGAAATATGTTGTGGTCTCAGTTGAGAGACATGTATGCTCTGAGAGAAAGTACACTTAGTCGGAGATTATCATGGCATGAGCTTTCATGCTCGAATTCTAAAATATAAATTTCACATACGAGTCTGAAGCTGGTCAGAAATATGTAAAGTTATGATTTGACGATTTTAGCCTTCGTCAAAAATCCACCATCAACAAATGGCGAAGCTGATCAAGATTCCAATTACAGTTGTTAATAAAATGTCAAAGAGTTGTCAGTAAAGGTTCTATACCCTCATTTGCTGGACCAATAGCTAAGATAGATAACCAATGATGTTATCAAGGATGAATGAAATTTCCATCTCCCACATCCCAAATATAATGTTGTTTAACTATCTGTAGACCCTTAAGTATACTCTGCCAAATCCAAATTACACCACAATGTAGTTCATCAAAAAGTATACCTTTGTCTGTGAAGTATCTTGCTCTTAATACTTGGACCCATTTAGCAGTCGGATCTATAACTAATCTCCAATCTAATTTTTGTAACATTGGTAAATTAAAAAAATGGTGATTTTTTGATCACTGTTTTTAGTTATCCTTTTGTGATTCCTCTGCTACATGTCCCCTGTTGATGTAGTTTTTCAAAAAAAAAATTACCCTTATGTTTTTCTCATGTTTCCAGGTCTTTAAGTTTTTTCTCTGGTCATTTTTCCATGTTTAAGGCCTAAATGTATCTTCAATTGCACGTTCGTTACAAAGTTACTAGCATGTATTTTCTTCTAACCGTGTTTGCAGGTTGTTGGCTCAATTTCCTAATGTTGCTCATCAGGATAACTATTTACATTGGATGACTCTTAGATGGTGTCAATGGAATTTCTACGATTATTTTCATCAATATAAATTCACCATGTTCTACTCATGTATTGGCAAAACTAATGGTGGTTGTTGGTAGAAATTGCAATCCGAACACCGACCTGGACCTCCTCGATGAACTATCAGACGGTTTAGAATCGACCCGGAAAAAAACCCAGTTATAGTTGGGCATCCTTTTAATAAACTGATCGGCACGGTGACGAACTAAGTCGACGCTCATAAACTATTTTCACAAATATGTTTGGTTTGTGAATCATGGTTTAATTATCGAGTGTTAATGAACAAGACTTTTGGTTGAAAGTTCATAAGCATATTTTCCAATACAAACTATACAGAACCCTAAACCATAGTGTATATTCTTCCTTAAAATTTCAAGGAGAACTTCTTCCGTGCTGACATAAATTCCTTAAGAATTTAATCTAAACTGAGAAAGTGTTCACTTGAATCTCAAGTTATCTTAGCTTGAATTCAAAGATTCCCAGATCCTTGAAAATCTACGAATCGATATACTCTTGCAACAAGACTTCTCAATTCCTGACACTTCTGTGTATTAGTTTATCGCTAGAGTCATCCTATGAAAACCTAGGTTTCCTTTGAGAAACATAATTAGGTTAAGGCTTAAAGACTTTGCTTAGGAATTCGTGAAGCCAGATACGACTATCTTTTACCTGACAGTTCGCGTATCCTGATCTTATTCTTATTGTTTGTTGAGGCTCTCGTAAATATCCAATCAGGAATGAGATAGATAGAAATCACAAAGTTCTCTTCGTCTCAAGCTTTGTGATTCCTCAATATAGATATATAAAATTCTTCTTCATTGATTTATTTAGATTTTTCATAAGAGGTGGATAATAATCCAGGATTCACATCTAACTGGGTATAAGTGTTCCAGATTCGTAAGGTTTGCTGAACTTTGTCTATTCCAACAAAAAAAAATCCAAACCAAAATCGAAATATCAAAAGAGAAATCAAATAGGATTATATGTTAAAGGTAGATTGGTATCAAAAGTCTTCACTTAGGTTGAAGCAACTCTTCGGCTGTAAAGAACGTCAGCTAATGGGGCCAATTTCATATAGCGTTGCGAGGTTCAGGGACGCAAGGAGCACAACTGCAGCTGAATTGCTTGGAGGGTTAATTCAGTTTCAACTACATTCCAGTACGAAGTATTATAGTATGTTATTGTCTGTAGCGGCTTAATACAGTTTGGTGTTCAAAGATGGACGAGGTCCCAGGGTTTTTCTGCAGGTGCAGTTTTCCTCATTAACAAAACTTCTGATGTCTTATGTTTTTCCTTTTCTGCATTATATTGTTTTATCTTTCTAATAGGAATAGTGTTAGATCAATGCTCGGTTAAACCCACAATTTTTGTTATCTCAAGCTTGTTGTCAATGTTATTTGAACAAAACTATTTCTTGATTTATAGTCTACTAAGTCAAGTCTCGGATTAGGTTAGAATTTGGTAGTTGGGAGTCAGACATCACCCTCGAAGACTGAAAATCGACGAATACATTTGGAGGAACTTCATTAGTCAGGTATGTGAAGATTGAACCATTATATTTTACTCACTATCTTACCATTCTATCTTTTAAGACTATATCGTGTGGCTTATAGTAGATCTATCACAAAGAAGAAATTTCGATTCGATCTTGTCTTGTTAAACATATCGAAATATGATTCAAGCATGGATATTCAAAGGTCCTTAACAATATTAGTTCGAGACAATTTATTATTCAAGAATTAATTTGTGGATCAATTGAAAATTTCCCAAGCAAATGATTTTATCATTTGGGAATATTTCAAACATGAAAAGAGAGAAATACAATACTTATGGTATTTCGGCTCATGGTAGGTTGGCGAACCACTTCGTAGACCATAGATACCTGAGTTTCAGAAATATAGGGAAGGTTAGCGAACCCGGTTTGCAAACCAAAATTTGGGGATAATTCACGAACCATGGTGAACTGAATTTTTCATGTTGGTGTAAAAGGCTTACAGTTGGTGAACCCGGTTAACGAACCGTGTCCATCTGAGTTCTCGAGCCTAGTAGGGTTGGTGAACCTGGTTCACAAATCGTAGCACCCAAACTCGTGAATTTGCTTTACAGTTCACGAACCATTTCACCAACGGTCCCAGTAGATTTTATTAGATACTCAAAGACTTATTTTTTTAAATATGTTTAGCTTTTCTATGACTCTCATAAACACCTTTAAGACATCATTGATCACTAATAAAAAGACGAGGGTACCCAAATACACCACAATCTTTTGTTTATTAACCTATAAGTCCTCTTCCGAATGTGATCGTCTATGGACAGAGTCGAGACAATACGACAATTCAGTTCATACTTCTTGTGATCGTCTATGGATACGAGATCGAGACAATACAAAAACAAGATCACTTGTGTGATTGACTATGGATACAAGATTGAGACGATACGACAACAAAGTGTTTACTTGATAACAAGTTCGGAAAACCGAAACTCTATAGGATCAACATAGTGTATTACGGAGTTAACGTACTTGTGTATTTTACTTGATTATAATAACAATTATAATGCGTAAAACACAGTAAAAGACACGACAATATTTTGTTAACGAGAAAATCGCAAATGAAGAAACCTAGTCCGGTTTTGAATACTCTCAGAATTAAGACGATATAAAAAATCTAATACCAACTTCGTATAGTTGAGACCAAGCAGACTACCCCTAGCTACTTAGTTCCCTCAGTATCCCTGCGCATTCGACTTCTAGAGTCACGCACGTAAATAGCAAGTCCTTTGAATCGTATTTCAAACAGCAAAGGAAGAATTTGTTTGGTAACCACTTTAATCAATCTTGCTACAAGATAAGATGAGTTGCTGACAAATGCTCTTATGTTTAATCTATTAAACTCCTTTGTCTGGTTAGATCAATCAACACAATAACTACCGAGTTAGTCGAGTATAGATTTGCGCTCAATCAATATAGATCTCAAAGAGAAACTATAAAGTGATGCCAATCTCGCGCAACTAATCAATCAGATCTATCAAAGATAAACTGATTCTAGTTGGATCCCAGCCGATCAAGGTTTGTGCACTAAATCCACAAGATACAAAAACTAATAAGAATTCTTCTTCGTCTTCAAACCTTTTATTTCCTTCAAATACCTGCACAACACCACTTGAATCTCTTGTGGTCATCCACGCACACAACGAAGTCTGTTAACAATTGATTATCACAAAATATCTTTAGATCTAACAATAGTTTTAAAGATCCCGTTGTTACTTTGATCTAGTCTGAGTGAATCTTATATTAGAAGAGAAGATTCTCAAGAATAAACAAAGTAGGTGCAATCAAAGTTTCAACAACCGTTAGTCAATCAAATCAAATCGAAAACTAATAACACTGCAATTATCTAGTTTCCCACCAACGGTACTCGTAGGGCTTCTTGATCCCACAAAAGTCTTTAAACGAGCGGTCGTAAGAGATTTCACCTAATTAGGATACTTTCCTCTCCGAATAGACGGCTCCACCAAAAAAACAAATAATGAAGTTTGCCTGGCTCTTAGGATAGTTTGCCAGAAATATTAACTTAGGTATTTATAGACCAAGGATGTTTGGACACCTAGGAATTTCCAAAACCAAAAATATGGTCAGTTCTTCCCACTTGATTTCATAGAATATCTCTTAAAAAGGTCAAAGCAGTTCTTCTTAGAATGAGGAGATGGACGGTTATGATCAACAATCGCCCTCATAAAATAATAGAACTTGTGATTCATTTGTCCCGGAGGACAATCGATGAGTAGAAGGTACTCATGAATGATTGACGGAAGAGGAAGAATGATGAAATTAAGGTGAGCCTCAGTAAGTAGGAGCTCACCTTCTGAAACATTCTTGATCTAAAGAATCTTTAGATGATAGGGCTCCGAGCGACATATCATAAAAGAGTTCTGAGAAAGGAAGGGATGCTCTTTATAGAGGGGAACTACTGATGGAAGATCAGATTGAGAAGAATCCATTACGGGACTAAAACAGAAAAAGGCGGAGAAATACTTGAAAGAAAAAGATCAGGGTTATAAAAGCTATGCCCTAAGGAAGAAAACATATATTTTCCTCTCTTTCCCCTTTTTATACTGAGTAAAATGTGAG
Organism: Papaver atlanticum; assembly: GCA_023531105.1. Lineage (NCBI taxonomy): Eukaryota > Viridiplantae > Streptophyta > Magnoliopsida > Ranunculales > Papaveraceae > Papaver > Papaver atlanticum. The sequence goes on from JAJJMB010016912.1 coordinate 2,034,719, forward strand.
AAAACTGAAAGGGCTATAGCCGGTAAAACGGTAAATCACTCCCACGTCTCTAAACGCATTAAAGACATGTATAGTGGTAACCCACTATTACAAGTCAAAATGTGCAAAACTGACGGTGGGTAGAAAATACTAGGGCTATCAACGGGAACCCATTACCCAACCCCGGAACCGAACCTTGTAGAAACGGGTCCGGTTATGGGTCCTAAAGTTGGACCCATTAACAACTTAGGAACCGACGGGTAATTACCCGATTGGACCCGAATCTTAACGGGTTCAAACGGGTACCCGCGGGTAATGGGTACCCGGTTAAAAGACGAGAATACCCAAATATACCTCAATCTAAAACTTTTCCACCTATAAGTCCTTTCTCCGAAAGTGATTGTCTATGGACTGAGTCGAGACAATACAACTAATCGGTTCACACTTCGTGTGATCGTCTATGGATACGAGATCGAGACAATACAACAACAAGATAACTTATGTGATTGACTATGGATACAAGATCGAGACAATACAACAACGAAGTATGTTTACTTGATAATAGGTTCGGACTTAACCAAACACTATAGGATTGCTATCAAGTAAATAGGAATTAACGTTTGTGTATTTACTTCTAATTATAATAAAACAATTATAATTGAGAAAATAGAAAAGTAAAAGACACGGCAATATTTTGTAACGAGGAAACCGTAAATGCAGAAAAACCCCGGGACCTAGTCCAGAATTGAATACTCTCAGAATTAAGCCGCTATACAAAATCAAACCAACTTCGTATAGTGTAGACCAAGCAACTAAACCTATAGTTCACCTAGTTCCCTCAGTATTCCTACGCCTCCAACTTGTAATAAGTCACGCACTTGGAACAATTCCTTTGGTTCGTATTCCAAATAGTAAAGGAACAACAAATCTGTTCGGTAACAACTCTTTTCAAACAACGTGATATGAGTTTGACAAAAGGCTCTTCCGTTTATCCCAATAAACTCCTTTGTCAGGTTCTTGGATTTATCCAATAACAACTACCAAAGTAATTGTTTAGATTTTGCAATCAATACTTTGAATCACAAAGAATTGTATTGATGCCGATCTACTCAACTAATCAATCCAATCTATCACAAAGATAAACCGATTATAGGCGGATACCTTTCCAGCCGAAACAAGTTTTGTGCACTCCAAAGATTATGAACCCAAATCAGAAATCTTCTTTGTCTTCAAATCTTCTTTGATCTTCAATAAACACCTGCACACAAACAACTTGAATCTCTTGTGATCAATCACACACGGAACGGAGTATGTTAACAATGGATTATCACAAGACATCTTTAAATCTACAAACAGTCTAAAGATCTCCCGTTGAAACTTTGATCTAGTTTGAGTGAATCTTATATCAGAAGAGAAGATTCTCAAGCATAAACAAACTAGGTGCAATCAAAGTTCAATAACCGTTAGTCAATCAAATCAATCGAAAACTAATAATAAACTGCAATTATCTAGTTTCCCACCAAAGGGTACTAATAGAGCTTCTCAATCCCAAAGAAGTCTTTAAACCGAGCGGCCGTAAGAGATTTCGCCTAATTAGGTTACTTTCCTCTTCGAATAGGCGGCTCCACCAGTAACAACACAACTAGGTAGTTTTGTCGGCTTTGAGGATTAGTTTGCTAGAAATGCAAACTTCAGTATTTATAGACAAGGAAGTTTGGACACCAAGGAATTTCCAAAACCGAAAATATTCTCAAGATATGCATATATTTCCAAATTCGATTTTCATAATTCTTGGAAATGCTTTGTCCAAATATTAACCGAAATCTTAGTAGAAAATCTCCAACTAGTAAATGCACATTACTAATTTTTATTTTCTAAAGATATGCATTTTAATTGCTGAAAATTAAAAGCATATAAAACTAAAAACCTTAATTAAAAGATTCTCAATTTATTTCGATCCGGGATTCTCCTTTATCTATTAAGGAATATCTTTGAACAATAAAAGATAAGAGTTACTGCACATGTTCAAAGTATGTCGACATCTTTACTTTGTAAATCCTTTTTTATATTTACAATCTTGGAACCGATTTGCCACACTTCCAAACAAGTTTAGAATTGGTTCATCTGACTTCCAAGAACTATGTGATTGATTATCCTATCAAATCACCATTAATGGGTTTCACGGTTCTACCTCAACATAAAGTTTCGGTTCTACCTCCAAGTGAGTACTAGGATCGGTTACACTAGTTACCATAAAATGGCTAACTAAGTACTAGGATCGGTTACCACTTCTTATGGTAAAACATGTGATCGGTTGACCAAGTTATAGGATCGGTTACACCAACTTACTAAAACTTGTTAAACCTCTTACAAGGATCGATTACACACTCTCTTGTGATCGGTCACACCTCTTACTAGGATCGGTTACCCAATGTCTAGATATCGATCTTACCATCTCAGGTGATTACTTAAGATCGGTTTCACTAATAAAAGTCATACCAATACAAAAGTCAGGCCTTGTGAATAGTTTTACCAAGATACATAAACAAGTTATGAACGGTTATACTAAATAAACATATTGGTAATTCAAAACGATTTGCAATGAATAACAATACCAATAAGCCTAACGATTTACCTTTCGATTCACAAAACAAGTTTATGAATTTACTTCCTTTAAACGAATGTAAAACATTGTTTCCTAGGACGAAATCTTCACCCATACCCATACATAATCACAATAGCATTCATACGATTATGTCGATGTCTTATATACGAAGTTCAAAAGATAGACGTTATACTTCGTATTGTAATTCCTTAATACTATGTCTAACTAGAGTATAATCATTCATAGCTTCGCAGTTATGTTTTCAATATGCACGACTTGAAAGATACGTTAGGAATGAAACAGTTCAAGTCAAATATTACTAACCTCAAGTGGAAGGATGATGTCGTCATTGTAGTTCTTTACTTCTTCACATTCTTCAAGTCTTCACGTAATACTTGTAAGTCTCATATCCTAGTAACTTTCTAGCTAACCTATACGAAGTTGACTCTAGTAAATAATCAAGCGACTCTTTAAATGAGTTTTGGTTCACTAAAATATGACAACCAAACTTGACATACCAACGCTTGGTGGGTTCAACCGAGTTATGCTCTAACACCTGGTTATTCTAACTTTTATTCATCTTTTTAGCAAAATCATAAGTATTTTGTTAGTTTTGGCTTAGATTTTTTTTCATTTTTCGTTTTTTGCTTACATTTAATCTTTATTTAATACATTAATAATGAAACAAAAATAAATTTTTGTAAAAATAATTTAGATTCAAGCCAAAAAGAGCAATATATTAAGTTTTTGATTTTTTTTTATAGTTTTCTTGATATCCAATGGGTACCCGGAACCGACGGGTACCCGGGATTTTTAACGGGTCCAGTTATGGTCCAAAAATTTAGGAACCGGACCCGACTTTTATAAGTAGGGTCCGGGTCCATGGATACCTGGGAGGACCCGGACCCATTGACAGCCCTAGAAAATACCCCAAGAAAATACTAAACTTTTGGTATTCCAAAAAGGTGAACAACACACCAAAATTAAAAACTACGCGAATAATTAGCAGCAGAATAAGAGCAGTATTTTTAAATAATAGTTGAGTATCATGAGACTGATTAGCTCGATTACTGAGAAAAATACAGCTCGAAGACTAAGCATGGTGCAAAAAACAATAAAGCCTTCATTGCGGTACAAGATACCTAGTCTGACATGAAAAAACGCAATATCAATGAGCAGATTATCAGATCTAGAGTATCTTTGAAAAGATACTTACCTTTTTTGAAGGGAAAAAGGGACAGGTGTATCATCCATAAAAACCCAAAATCTCTAGAAACAGCTCGGGAAATAGAGTGCACTTGGAGAGATACATACCTGAAGAAGTACTCATGTACTCCACCCCAGCTTAAGAAACTTGAAAAGGGGGTAGCGCCCGGAAAAAGGCCCAGATACCTCATCCATCCAAAAGCCAAACCACGCAAGTCGGGACTCTAATAAAGTTACAAGCCACCAAAATAGGTAGGCGGAAGCTAAAACATCAAACCATCTGAGCTATCAAAGCGAAAGGTGAACTAGATTTTAATAAAAGAAGTCTACATGCTTAGTTTAATTAAACCTAGGGGAAATATGTAGGTGAAAAAATATAGCATCTACCTAAGAACTGGCAGCTGGAGAGTAATACACCTGAGACACGAAATAAGACTCAAGGTAAGACGTAGAATCCATGAACCAAATGTCCATTGACCAAGTCATAAGCGATCAAACAAGGAGGAGACACGAAGTTGGTCGCGTAAGACCTGAGTCCAGATGTGAAGATAAATAAGATTCTCGATGCTGTCATCTAAGGGAGAACCTGGGAACCAATCCCAGGTCGGTACAAGCACAAGACGGGAAACTCTCAAAGACCAGGCTGTAATGTGTTTAGTCACCTACATGTAATTTTCATGTTCATGTAATGTATAAATAGCCAGAAAGGCCGATGATATAGACATGTTGATTCCGATAATAAAATAGACTTCAGACAATTCTCTCCTCTCTATCTCTCTCTGATTCTCTTCTAACTGCCATAAACCCTAACAGATTTATAAGATAATCAGGATATCCAGATCTAAGATGGCGAAATTGAGATCAGAGACCAGAGCACCTGCCATGATCATACCCAGAACAGATGACACCGACAAGGGAATTTATGAAGGTTCGAGTTTAATTTATCTTCAATATTGTGGATACATATCAAGAATCTTACAGGTTACCTACCAACTAGTATTAGACTGTTTATGGACTCGTGTGTCCTCATTTGAAGACCAATGATTCCATTGCCGCTTGTATCTTAGGTGGTAATAACTCTTCGGGTGACGTATCTATATCATATTATCGAGTTTGATTATGTAATAACCCAACAATATGGAGGTTTCCTATACCAGTATACTTATAATCAAGCATCATAATATAAAAGAAACCTAAATGCATAATGAAATATAAAATCTTAATCGTGCTTTGAGTAGCAACGTAAACTGGAAGAGTAGAATTAGTTTCCTAGCTTGAATTGGGTTAACATTAATACATTTAACAAGAAATGTTTTCCGACACTGTGAAAATTAGACGTACAAATGCTAACCAGGTTTATCTATGAGCAGTATTGTCTTCGATCAGTAGAATTGAGCACGAACGAATGCAAAATCACTCCCTCAACTTCATAACTGCATTGGACACAAATTATGACCACATTTACATCTACGACCAAACTAATTTAAGAATTTACAACACACGTTGTATCTTGATATATGAATACATGAATTTTTAGTTTATGCAACTGCTTCTTCGAGAAGACAGGAAAAATGGGTTATTATCCACCCTAGTATAGCCATCACAACATGTGGACTTCTGAATCTATGCACATCTCTTATTTCTTCTATGTAAGTGACACAGTTCTCCCAACAACTTTTTTTAGCGCTCATCTAGGAGATTTAAGATACAAGCATCCCCTTTAAATTCCACAGCCACGCACCCCACAAAGATATAACAATTAAGCACCAGTTTAATTAAGAACTATTCCCCATTTAATGTCATTCCCAAGAGAATAACATGAGTGACCTTACTTTATGAAAAAGAAGGATTTTGTCGGACATTAACAAATCACATGGATTTGTATCCTAAATATCGACTTAAATTAATCCCAACGCCAGTTACGAACAAAGAGATAATTTTAATTGCTATGACTCAACATAAGAAAATCTTACGGAGTGCGTCATGCAGTAATAACACAAAAGTGTGGTCGATACTGCGAGAAAATTCTCAAAGAGTTTGTTTTATGTTCAGTTTATAAAAACATAATAGATTTAACTTATGAGCATATATAAAATATCAACTCGATTCATGAAAAACGTAAAGGCACATATATTTCATAAGACTTTTGCAATAAATAAACCAATAATGATTACATACTACAAGTTCATCTTCCAAAAACTCTAGAGTTTAAATAAATAAATCTAAAAATATGCAAGATGAAAATCGTTGGAAATAGCTTGTGTAATCACAATTTGCTATACCAAACCTTAGTTATCCTTCTTAAAAGCAAGAATAAATTTTCACGAGAAGTTTCCTAGTAAATAACAAAATAAACTAGATTTTTCCACACTCTTCATCGGTATTGAGACTTTTGAATTTGTCATCAAATGTATACATGAGTTCTTCAGAGAAAATATCCTCATTGAGAAGTTCACGAACATGCGATTTCATGAGAACAAGGTCAGTAGAAACCTTTTTCAACTCAGTCTTTAACATGTCTTAGACCTATTAGCATTTCAACTAGTTCTAGTTTTGATTCCTCAATTTTTTTAAGAAAATCATAAACAACATCAGCAGAGATCATCTCTTCTCGTTCAACATATTGATGATCATATGCAAAATAGTAATTCATACCAGAGGGTTTTGCGGATGAATCAACAACTTCGTCATCAGCCAGAGTTCTCTTCTTTCCTCTTATTTTCATATCATCGCAATTAAGACATTTCTCCATGCTTTCGAGAATTTGTGACATAGAAGACATGCTTGGGTGCGGAACCTTGGATGAGAATTTCTCAATCACAAGTTAAGGTATATAAAATAGTTTGTAAGGACGTATTCTCTGGGATGGCGGTCGGTTCAGGACTTTACTAGACATTAGGGTTTTCGAACGGCCGTAGAAGAAGAGTACTGTACCTTTATGGAACGGGACCCGTCGTTCCTAATGAGTTTTAGACACAAACTTTCGAGAATAGAAAATAATCTTTTAGAGAGCACATAACTGTTAGAGCATTGCTAGGTCGAACTCGCAAGCGTTGCTATCTCAAGCTTGTTGTCAAGTTTAGTTGCCAAAACTATAAGTCTTAATTTCTAGTCTACTTATAGCTAAGTCTCGGACTAGGATAGAAAGTGTAGTTGAGCTCTAGACTCCACGGCGTTCATCATGCAAAGACGAAAAACTACTCAAGGAACTGGTAGATCTTCATCAACAAAAAAGTATGTGGAGACTTGAACTTATCTATCACTCAAAAGTCTATCTACTCTATCTCCTATCTTGAGAAAAAAGTCGTATTGCTAGACTTCGATTATACACATTTGCTATTTTGAGCCGAGTTTATCTCGCCTATTTATTTCTCGAAATATGTGTTGGTAAGCTTTCGCTTTGGCCAAGTTCATCTTTACAAGTGATGAAATTCATGTTGATTATTTCAATATCTTGAAAATTTCTTTGATGAAAACTAGTGTGTGAATAACCTCTATTTAACATCCTCTAAGAATATTTCAATAATTGAAATAAAGAGTTTAGAACATGTAACCATCTTTGAATATAAGCATATAATGTGTTCGCGCATTAGTGTATAAGTCCAAAACCGGGAACCAAATGTATGCATACTTGTGTGTGTACTAAATGGTTGATGGAGACTGGGTAAGTATGCGTACCCGTACAAATACTGGCGGAAGTTCACGACCGTGAATTTCTGCTGAGTTTGGAAATCAAAACCAACTTAATCCGGTTACCTAAGTATGTGTACCCGTACGGATACTGGCGGAAAGTTCACGTCCGTGAATTTCTGCAAAGTTTGGAAACCAAAACAAAATCAAATCCGGTTACTTAAGTACGCATACTTAAGTGTGTTACTTTATAAAATTGGTTTGTTCATGAACTAAAACATTTATATATTAAGGAATGCAATTTGCAAACCATGGCTATAATGTTCATGAATCGATTCGAGTGAATCAAAATTGATTTTGCTTCGATTGTGTCTTGTATACTTCTATAAGATCAAAGCAATTGAACAAACTCTCGAACTAGTTCATTTGAGTCATTTGGACTAGTTATAGTGAAGATGAACAAGGTTGATATGAAAGTGCTCATATGGATAACCATTGGTTAACTACTGTTGAACCAACTAGGTGTACACGTTTAGGTACGATTACTCAAACCTAAGTGACGTATATTTCATTTGTGTATAACAAGCTAAGTTCGATCTAACGGTTGAAAGATATTAGCTTGAATCTAATCAGGTTTTCATCTAACGGTGAATATTGAATGCTTTGTTACCAAGGTAACTTAGATTGCAAACCCTGATTTGGAGACTATATAAAAGGAGAACTCTAGCAACTGTGAAACCTAATCCCTACACCTCCCGTGTACTAGTTGTATAAGCTAGAGTCGATTCTCTTTTAACCTTAGGTTTGTACCGAGACCCTGTAGGTTAACGACTTCAAGACCTCATTGGGATTGTGAAGCCAGACCCATCTATTTTCTCCGTAGTTGCGTGATCTGATCTTGCTGTTTCTATCGTGATTGAGTGCAACCGTAAGATTGGCTTGAGATTAATTTCTCTAATAGGCAAGATAGAAAAGTAGTCACAAACATCTTCGTCTCATCGTTTGTGATTCCGCAATATCTTGTTTCGCTAGTCGATTAAGATTATTGTGAGGTGATTGATAATTCTAGGTTGTTCTTCGGGAATATAAGTCCGGGTTATCGATTGGTTCATGTTCACCTTGATTTATCAAAAGACGGAACAAAACTCGTAGGTATTTCTATGGGAGACAGATTTATCTATTACTGTAGACCTTTTTGTGTGATACAGATTTGTTTATTAAAGTCTTCGACTTTGGTTCGTAGCAACTCTTAGTTGTGGGTGAGATCAGCTAAGGGAATCAAGTGCGTAGTATCCTTCTGGGATCAGAGACGTAAGGAGCGAAACTGTACCTTGAATCAGTGTGAGATTGATTGGTGTTCAACCATAGTCCAGACCGAAGTTAGTTTGTAGTAGGCTACTGTCTATAGCGGCTTAATACAGTGTGGTGTTCAATCTGGACTAGGTCTCGGGGTTTTTCTGCATTTGCGTTTTCCTCGTTAACAAAACTTCTGGTGTCTGTGTTATTTCTTTTCCGCATTATATTTTGTTATATAATTGAAATATCACAGGTTGTGCGTTTGCATCGATCAATTGGTAAATCTTTTTTTTGCTCGATAATAATATTTTCATTGATTACTAAAAAGTTACCGAAGGATTACAAAAGAGAACCCAATAAAGGGATTTAAAACAAAAGGATACAAAAAATTACCACAAATTGTTATTCTAACTAAATCTGTAGTAAGTTTGTTGTTCATTTTCTATTTGTGTAATGAAAGGTGGTCTATGGTTGTAACTGATGCACTCACCCCTTTGAAGATTTGCACCTTTTTTTTCCCCATTGTATCTGCAGAGAAGTTCACTTCTCTGTAACTATGTATAAATCTCCAATCCAAGGCTTTTTCATATATTTTCTTCCATCTTGAGATTGCAAACCAAGGGACATGCATTGGTTTGAAGGCTTCAATTACTGATTGTGAGCCTGATCTAAAATTTGTAGCCACTCCTAGTCCACAAGACACAACTATTACACAATCTCCATTGTCATTTTTTCCAATAAAACCAAATCCAGCAATCCCAGGGTTACCCTTGGAGGCTCCATCACAGCAGAGTAACAAATAAATTCTTTCTGGCAAGGAGAAAAAGACTTCTCTGATTCTTGAAATTTTTACTTTTCTGCATTGCAGACCAAATGTTTTCAACACTTGCAGATCATATGAGTTCCACATTGGAGCTTTCATTCTCACTTCACAGTCTGCAATATAGTGCATAATCCTGGTCTTGATCTTATTAGCATTAATCTTCTCATTTTCATAGACACACTTATTCCTTAAGAACCACAATTCTTGTATGGTAATAAAAGCTGTAATTCTCCAAATTTCTTGCACAGCTGGACTTTTTCCTTTAGCAGCTTTGAAAACATCCTCAAAGGATTTTGGATTGATGAAGCAAAACATGTCACCTAACCATTTCCAGGTTATTTCACTATAATCACAATGCCATAATATATGCTCTAAGGTTTCTTCAGTTTTTTTTGCAGAAAACACATCTTGATGCTAAGCTGAATTTTCTTTTCCTCATTTTTTCATCAGTAGGACATGCACCTCTAACCAGCTTCCACATATTGCTTGAAATATTTGGATGGATGGAAGTATTCCATACCTGAGTTGACCACTTCTGTTTTGGATACTTTTTCCTGATACACTCCACAGCCGAAGCTACTGAAAATTCCCCTGTAATTGAGACACACCACACTCTCTTATCATCTTCATTATTTACAACTGGAAGTTCATTTACTTCAACCATTTCCAGTATTTCACTTGGTATTACCCATTCACCATCCAATAATATATCAGTCACCTTCATGTTAGGGTATTGAAGTAAGAAAACATTTTCTGGATATAAATCAATAAGAGCTTTTTCTTTAATCCATATATCTTTTCCAATTGATATTTTAGACCCATTCCCTACTAGCCATCTGGTATGTTCATGAACTTCATTTATAACCCATTTCAACCCTGGACATATGGATGACTTTTTGTAATACTCAATCCACTCACCCTTTGAGTTTTGGTCTTAGCTGGAAGTATTTTGCCATTTCACTTGTACTATTTTGGATTCTCCAGTAAAGCTTCATTAGTAGAGATCTATTTATAATTTCTAGCCTTCTTAAGCCCAAACCACCTTCAGACAAAGGTGAACAAACTGAATCCCATTTGACAGTTATCATTTTTCTTGTTGCTGGGTCACCTGTCCACAAGAAGTTTCTTATGATTCTTTCACTCTCTTTCAGAACTTTTTGTGGCCATCTGTACACAGACATATTGTATATTGGGATACTGCAGAGCACAAATTTTACCAGTATTAACCTTTCTTGGAATGAGAGTAACTTTCTAATCCAACCAGCTAATCTTTCTTGTAACATCTCTACAAAACTCCAAACATGCATGGTCTTGATTCTGCCAGGGTTTAAGATTACTCCCAGGTACTTATCTGGAAAAGATAATAATGCCATGTTGCATTCTTCTGCTATTTGGGTTTTTATTGATTCACTTGTGCCTCCTATGAAGCACTTACTCTTCTCAAGACTGATGATCTGGCCAGAGGCTGACTGGTAATCTCTGAGAATGCATAAGAGTTTCCTGACATTTCTTTTATCTCCAAAAAAGGAAAATCTCATCAGCAAAAAGAATGTGGAGGGTTGAACATTTTTCCTTGTCATCATTGGCATCAATTTGTTCTCTTGTATTCTATTAGTTAGAATTCTGCTCAAGAGGTCTTCTGCAATTACAAAAAGAAGAGGAGACAATGGATCTCCTCGTCTTAAACCTCTTCCCACTTGAAAGTACCCCACATGACCACCATTTAAAAGGACTGAAATTTTTGCAGACCTAAGCAGTGTATGCAACCAATAAATCCCTTTTTCTGAAAAACCAAAGTGTTGAAATAGAAACTCCCAGCTTAAAGAATCATAAGCTTGAGTAATATCTAGCTTTAAACCAATGTTACCACCTCTTCTTGGAGTATCCAATTCATTTACTAATTCATATGCCAAAACTATTTGGTCTTGGATATTTCTTCCCTTGATGAATGCAGCTTGTTGAGGAGAAACAATTTTCTGAATTATCACCCCTAATCTTGAAGTTATAATATTTGTAATCACTTTAAAGCTAAAATTCATTAGACCAATTGGTCTAAATTGATTTGCTCTTTTAGCATTCTTCACTTTAGGCAACAACAACAAGAAATTTGAATTCAATCCAGATGGGATAAAACCTCTGCTCCAGAAAAATTTGATTGCAGTAACAAAATCCTTACCAATGATTTCTCATGCCTCTCTATAGAACAAGCCAGCAAATCCATCAGGTCCAGGAGCACTATCAGGATCTAATTTATATACTGCTTTCTTTACTTCTTCATCAGTTGGGGTAGCATCTAACAGCAAGTTAACTTCTTCAGTCACTACTTTTGGTATATCTTGAAAGTATTCTGGAACAGAGTGCACTTCTTGATATTTAAACTTATTTTCAAAATGTGAAACCAATATATGAGCTATTTCATCTTGATTAGCCACTATACTGCCATTAGAATGTTCTAATTCCACAATAATATTTTTTGCTTGTCTAACTTTTAAGTTCACATGAAAGAATCTGGAATTAGAAGCTCATTCTTTTAGCCACAGAACTCTTGATTTTTGCTGAATAATCTGCTTCTGTTGTTCTAATAATACTTCTTGAATTCCCCTTGCTATTACTAAATTATTGAGAAGGACTGTATCCATTGGATTTTTATCAGAGATTAAATATGCCTGCAATACTGATTCTTCTGCTTGTTTCAGCTTTTTTGTTACATCTCCAAAAATATTCTAGTTTCATTCTTGTATAGTCTTCTTCAGTCTTTTCAATTTACTCATAAAAATATATCCAGGATTGCCATTCATTTCTTTTTGCCAAGAGTCTTTTATAAGCTGAAGGAAACCAGGATGGCTTTTCCAAACCTTCAATGCTCTAAAAGGGACATTTTTTGGTTTTGGAATTTCTCCATTAGCTCCATACAAGACACCATGATCAGAAATCCCCCTTGCACCCACTTTATAACCCCAACTTGGATAAAGATCAAGCCATTTAACATTAAAAACAACTCTGTCCAAATTGCAAACTATCCTTTTAATTCTATCTCTATTGTTGCACCAAGAAAATTCCAGACCAGTTTTTGGTGCATGAATTAATCCACAAGTGTCCAAGCAATTATTGAATTCCTGCATTGAAATCCTTACAGGTTGTAGACCACCAATTTTTTCATCCAAGCTTGTAACTGTGTTAAAATCTCCTATTACCAGCCAAGGTTTATTTAAGTTGTTCAAAGTAACTAGCTTCTCCCACAGATTTCTTCTATTTACAGTTAAATTTGCTGCATGAACTCCAGTTATCAATGTACCTCCTACATCCACTGTTATTTCTTGTCTTGTGTTTGAGACAATTATTGGGGGACTTATTGAATTACTCCATAGCACCCAGATATTACCTTTATTCACTTCACTTGAATTATGAACTATTTTATAATGCATACCTTGTAATTTTAATTTCTTCAAGAACTCAGATGTAACCCAAACTTTTGGTTCTGCTAAAATGACTAAAGAAGGACAAAATGATTTTATTATACTCCTAAGTTTGTCTTTGGACTTTATTCTTCTCAGGCCTCTGACATTCAAATACAACTTTCATTTTGACAAATTGGGTTGAGAAGGAGCAAGGCTTCTCTTCCCTTGACTGTTTTTACTTCCAATAACATTTAACAAAGCAGTTTGTTTTCTAGTATTTATAGTTCTTGGAGGTTTACCTGCTTTGTTTTTAGCTGACTCTAGCTTAGTACTCAATTCTGCAACAGATGAAGACTGCAAAGGTGTAACTGGATTCAATTTAGTTACTGGGGAAGCACTATAACTTGTACTCCCACTTGAAACTTCTGCTGCATCAGATTTTCCAGTATTTACTTCTTGAATTATTGTCCCCATATTACTAACAGTTGAAGTAAAACCAAATTCATTTATGCCAATTGGAGGTTGAATATTTACCATTATATTTGGTGAAGGAGCACTGGAGACCACAGTGATAAGTTTATCAACTGGGAGACTTGGAAAGTCTTTATAAGAATTTAAAGAACATCTGAATTCTTCATTGTTCTCCTGTAAGATATGAAATCTTTCAGAAGATGAGCTTTCCTGATGTTGAATTGGTGGAATTATAGCATCAATAAGTTCACTATCACTTAAAATATTTTCATCAATGTGATCAATGATGTGTTCTATATCATTCTCCTTAGAAGGAAAACAGATGTCAAAACCGCTATGAGCAGGAGGAACAACCAGTTTAGGTCTCCATTGTTTTTTTGGTTTTTATGCTAAAAAATCTTCAGTTGCTTCTCTTGCAGGGACTTCTTTTCTCTTTGATCTGCATTCTGCTACTAAATGACCCTAACTCTTGCAATGGTTACAATATTTATGCAATTTATTGAATTGTATAGCTTGTTCAATTTTGCCATATTTTGATTCAAGAACTACTTTGTTGGGAATGAATTTAGCTAAGTCTATTTCAACCAACACACTAGCATAATAACCAATCTCCCTTTTTAATGTTGTTTCATCCACTTTTATTGCTCTGCCAATTTTACTTCCCATTTGTAGAATGATACTTTCTTTCCAATGCCCAATGCTTAATCCAGGAAAAGTTACCCAAACAAAAGCTGAAGAAGATTTTTGATTTTCTGGATTAAAGTTTGGCTCCCATGCTCTTAGCTTCAAAGTCTGTTATTCAACCATCCAAAGTCCACTCCAAATTAGTTTTCGATCTGCTTTATTAACCAATATGATGATGAAAAAACCTTTCCCCAGTAGGATTAACTGAATAGATCCTTTTAAAACCCATTTTTTCTTCAAAGCTGCTGAAGCTACCTCAAATTTCAATTTGACAAAATCGAGTCTTCCTATCATTCAAGCTATCATCTATAATTTCATCAAGTATGAATAAAGATGGGATATCCATAGTAGAAGCAGAATTTTGAAAAGAATGAGAAAAAATGGTGATTCCAAATTTTCTAGGTTAGATCGAGATTCATATCTTGATTTGTTTTTCTCAAGATCCGACATATTCCTTAGTGATTATTAACATAATTTGAAGCACCAATTATCAGATCGAAGTCAAAACACACCTGAATTAATGAAAAGAATTGACGCAAAAAATGAAAAAAAACTTAGAATTTGGACCGATTCCGTCGCCGAGTCAGAAACCGATTCGCCGATCAATTGGTAAATCCGACCTTTGGTTGTTGATTGAAATTGATTGATCCTTGAACATTGGTCTTTGGTACCGTTCAAGTTTATTTCTCTTGTATTCAATCAGACTCGCAGATTTCTATTTGTTTGAGTTGGGATTTAATCGAGAAATTGAGATATAACTCTTTGATATACTTTTTATTAAGATTGAGTCTGACTGTCTAGTTGATTCTCTTAAAAGTATATTGAAGTTAGTCCATACAGATTGCTAAGCGAAATATTGGGTGAGGTTGTTAGACCCCCGCTTTTTCAATAACAATTTTCAGTGCTACAATTTTCTACCTTTTCTATGAAAAATATTCTTCTTTGAATATTAATGCATTCTTAGCTCAATAAACATGAGAGTTTGGAGCACAAGAAAATTATTATTCATGTACAGATTTTTATCAGAAAAGGCTTTACCTTTTTGGAGCTTGACTCAACAAGAATTTTTAACATTCGTGTCTGATTGAAATTATCATAGAGAATACGTAAAGGTTGTGTTAGAGCATAGCTCGGTTGAACTCACCAAGCGTTGGTATGTCAAGTTTGGTTTTCATATTTTAGTATCAAAACTCATCTAGAGTCGCTTGATTAAATACTAGATTCAACTTCGTTTAGGTTAGACTAGAAAGTCTAGGAATGTTGAGACATACAATATTACTCCGAAGACCTGAAGAATGTGAAAAAGTAGCGAACTACAACGACGACTTCGTCCTTACACTTGAGGTTAGTAATATTGACTTGAACTGTTTCATTCCTAACGTATCATTCAAGTCGTGCAATATTGAAAACATAACTGTGAAGCTGTATATATTGTACATATTGTATAATACTCTAGTGATGTGACATGATCATAATTATATGATCATAGTATTAGGGAACTAGACTATGAAGTATAACACTTATATTTTGAACTTCGTAGATATGACATCGAAATAATCTTGTATATATTGTTATGATTATGTGAATGGGTTATGGTGAAGATTTCATCCTAGGAAACAACGTTTTACATTTGTTTAAAGGAAGTACATTCATCAACTTGTTTCATGAATCGAAAGGGAAATCATTAGGCTTATTGGTCCGGCTATTCGTTGCAAATCTTTGGATGACCAATATGTCTGAGATGGTAGAACCGATCTTAACTTATGTTATGTATTTGGTATAACTAATCACAATGCCTGACTTATGATTTGGTATGACTGGTTTTTATTAATTGGTAACCGATCCTAATTAATCACTATGTGATGGTATGATCGATCCTTGTAATTGGTGTGACCGATCCTAGTAATTAGTGTGACCGATCATGAGTATGTGTAACCGATCCTTGTAATTGGTGTAACCGGTCTGGTAACTGGTGTGACCGATCGCAAGTAATACCATATGTATATGGAACCGATCCTAGTGACTGGTGTGACCGATAACAAGTATTTCCATTATTAGGTATAACCGATCCTAGTGATTGGTAGAACCGATTGAACCCATGCATGTGATTTGATATTTGATCAATCACATAGTAATCTTGGAAAACAAGTGAACCAATTCTAAACTTGTTTGGATGTGTTATATAATCGATTCCAAGAATGCAAATCCATGTAAATATGAAATAAAGATTTGCAGTGAAAAGATGTCAACATACTTTGAACACGTACAATAACTCTTATCATTTATTGTTCAAAGATATTTCTTAGTACCCAAGGTGATCATGTGCCGAAATAAATTGAGAATTTTTTAATTAAGGTTTTTGGTTTTATATGCTTTAATTACCAGCAATTAAATGAATTATACAGGCGAAGAAAAGGCTTTTGCAAAGCAGAATTCAGATGGTTTGAATGTTAATATACATGCTGTAAGCCGTGATCTACAACATCATGTATCCACATGCAAAACTTCACAGGAAGCTTGGAATAATCTTCAGATCGTATTTGAAGGTAACACATCAGAAAAGAAAGCTAGACTTGAAACCCTCATTTCTGATTGAGAAAACCTTTGAATGGATGAAAACGATACTTTTGAAGAGTTTCATATTAAACTCTCTGAGATAGTTAATGCTTATTTCTCTCTTGGAAAGACTATTTCTGAAAAAAGATATAGTGTGCACAATTCTCAGATCGTTGCCATCTAGATACGAATCTAAGAAGCATGCAATCGTAGAAGCAAATGATCTTTCAACACTTTCTCGAAGCACACTTGTCGGGAAGTTAAAGATCTTTGATCATGAATCACAATCTATTCAAGCTAAAGGAATTGCTTTTAATGCTGAAAAATTTCCAAAAGCTCCTATGGAGAAAAATAGATTTGTTAGAGCACTGCTCGGTCGAACTCGCAAGCGTTGCTATCTCAAGCTTGTTTGTCAAGTTTAGTTGCAAAAACTATAAGTCTTGATTTCTAGTCTACTTATAGCTAAGTCTCGGACTAGGATAATAAGTGTAGTTTAGCTCTAGATTCCACGACGTTCATCATGCAAAGACGAAGAACAACTCAAGGAACTTGTGGAACTTCATCGACAAAAAGGTATGTGGAGACTTGAACTTATCTATCACTCAAAAGTCTATCTATTCTATCTCCTATCTTGAGACAAAAGTCGTATTGCTATATAAACTTTGATTATACACATTTGTTATTTCAAGCCGAGTTTATCTCGCTTATCTATTTCTCGAAACATGTGTTGATAAGCTTCGCTTTGGCCAAACTCATCTTTATTCGTGACGAAAGTCATGTTGAATATTTCAATAACTTGAAAATCGCTTTGATGAAAAATAGTTTGTGAATAACAACTATATAACATCCTCTAAGAAAGTTTCAATGATTGAAATGAGAGTTTAGAACATGAAACCATCTTTGGATATAAACATAATATGTTTTCACATTTGTGTAAAAGTCCAAAAACAGGAACCCAAAGTATGCGTACCTGTACGCATACTGGCGGTTGTTGGAAATCCGGGTAAGTATGCGTACCCGTACGCATACTGGCGGAAAGTTCATGTCCATGAATTTCTGCTGGAGTTTGAAAGTGAAAAACAATCTCATCCGGTTACTTAAGTACGCGTACCTGTTCAAATACTTAGGTAGGTTACTTTCTAAAATCGGTTTGTTCATGAACTAAAACATTTATAAAATAAGGAATGCAATCTTTGCAAACCGTGTCCATAATGTTAATGAATTGATTCGAGTGAATCAAAATCGATTTTGCTTCAATTATGTCTTGTATACTTTTATGAGATCTAAGCAATTGAACAACTCTCTAACTAGTTCATTTGAGTCACTTGAACTAGTTAGGGTGAAGATGAATAAGGTTAATATGAAAGTTCTCATATGGCTAACCATTGGTTAACTATTGTTGAACCAACTAAGTGTACACGTTTAGGTACGGTTACCCAAACCTAAATGAATGTGCATTTCATTTGTGTATAACAAGCTAAGTTCGATCTAACGGTTGAAAGATATTAGCTTAAATCTAATCAGGTTTTCATCTAACGGTGAATATTGAATGCTTTGTTACCAAGGTAACTTAGATTGCAAACCCTGATTTGGAGACTATATAAAGGAAAACTCTAGCAACTGGGAAACTTAATCCCCACACCTCCTGTGTGATACTAGGTGCATAAACTAGAGTCGATTTTCCTTTAACCTTAGGTTTCTCTCGAGACCCTGTAGGTTAACGACTTAAAGACTTCATTGGGATTATGAAGCCAGACCCCAACTATTTTCTTTGTAGTTGCGTGATCTGATCTTGCTGTTTTTATCGTGATTGAGTGTAATCGTAAGATTGGCTTGAGATTTATATCTCCGATAGGCAAGATAGAAAAGTAGTCACAAACATCTTTGCCTCATCGTTTGTGATTCCGCAATATCTTGTTTTGCTAGTCGATTAAGATTATTGTGAGGTGATCAATAATTCTAGGCTGTTCTTCGGGAATATAAGTCCGGATTATCGATTGGTTCCTGTTCACCTTGATTTATCAAAATACGGAACAAAACTTATAGGTATTTCTGTGGGAGAAAGATTTATCTATTCCTGTAGATATTTCTGTGTGAGATAGATTTGTTTATTAAAGTCTTCAACTTTGGGTCGTAGCAACTCTTAGTTATGGGTGAGATCAGCTAAGAGAATCAAGTGCGTAGTATCTTGCTGGGATCAGAGACGTAAGGAGCGCAACTATACCTTGAATCAGTGTGAGATTGATTGGGGTTCAACTACAGTCCAGACCGAAGTTAGTTTGTGGTAGGCTAGTGTCTGTAGCGGCTTAATACAGTATGGTGTTCAAATCTGGACTAGGTTCCGGGGTTTTTCTGCATTTGCGGTTTCCTCGTTTACAAAACTTCTAGTGTCTATGTTATTTCTTTTCCGCATTATATTTTGTTATATAATTGAAATATCACAGGTTGTGCGTTTAGTCGATCAATTGGAAAATCCAACCTTTGGTTGTCTATTGAAATTGATTGATCCTTGAACATTGGTCTTTTGTACCGTTCAAGTTATTTCTCTTATATTCAATCAGGCTCGCAAATTCCTATTTGTTTGAGTGTGGATTGAATCGAGAAATTGAGATATAACTCTTTGATATACTTTTGTTAAGATTGAGTCTGACTGTCTAGTTGATTCTCTTAAAAGTATATTGGAGTTAGTCCATACAGATTGCTAAGCGAAATATTGGGTGTGGTTGTTATACCCCCGCTTTTTCAGTTGGTATTAGAGCAGGCAAACACGTTCAAGACCTCATAAGTCTGTGTTTGTTGCGATCTGACTCTATGGACAGTAAAGTCTCTATAAACGCTTCACCAGGATTGAATTCTTATCTTAGAGAAAGTTCTGAAAAACTTGTTATTCTCTAGAAAAAGTTGGATGAACAAATCCAGATCAACTCTGATTTTGTTGTAGAAATTGCAATGTATAAGGATTTGAAATCTGTCAAAATTTCTTCAATGGATTTGAATAACTTCTTTTATTCTTCTCTAAAGAATGGTCGCAAGTCAGATGATAAACGAGGTTTAGTCTTTGTGAAACCTGATGTGACTCAGAACTACTTGATGTGATTTCAACTTTGTTGTCGTAGTGGTAAATAGGATTCGAACTCTAAGACTTGTGAAGATTCGAGTTTTTAAATTTAATAAAAATATACAATAATATTACAAATGGTGCAAGAGGTACTGGAACTAAGGATTCGGCCAATCTTCATAACATAAGGTTCAATTATTTATTCTCAACAATTTTAGCTCAAGAAATATAAACATGGACTCTATTTTTGCCAAGGTAGATTCTCAAAACATTATATGTAAAAGTTTAAGCATGGGACATCAAATCACCTAAGCTAAGCATGACCCATCAAATCAAATGACAACTAATTAAATCAAATCATATTTCAATTAATATTAGTGCAAAAGTCATAAAAAAGAATAAAATAAATTTACCCATGTATGAAGTTCGGCCTCCTCCGTCGTCCCAGTGTTGGGGTTTAGCTCCTCATATTATAGACACGCTCAAAATTCATCTTTATTAATGCTCAAAAGTGTTTTATAATTGATGAAAAGGAGAAAAAAATGGTGAAAATCGGGTTTTGTAACAATTATATTTGTTACCTTTGTTACAAAGAACGATAATTGTAAAGTGTCGTTGTTACTGTAGCATATAAGACTGTCCTAGCACTGTCGCGTCCACTGTAGCAGTTACG
>JAJJMB010016912.1:2055107-2188928 GCA_023531105.1 Papaver atlanticum
GATAATGTAGTTATGGGTGAAAATGCATCACACTTACGTGCTTATCACTACTTAGACAAGATTAAAGATGTTGGTCGAAGTATGTTCTGTGACTCCTTCTGTCACTTTCAACATACATGTATATCCATGATGTAGTATACGTTAAAGGTATGACTGCAAATCTTCTTTCTATTAGTCAAATTTTTGACAAAGGCCATAGAGTTGTCTTCAATGCGAATGGATGTGACATTGTAGACAAAACTGGGAAGTAATTTTTCAGGGAACTCGTGGTAAAAATAACTGTTATCTTCTTGATACTCAGTTCAGTAACTGTTGCAATTTATCTAAGGTGGAATCTACACATATTTGGCATGAGCGTTTTGGTCACATCAATTATCGTCTTCTAACTAAGATCATTAATAAAGAACTTGTTAGAGGCGTTCCCAAAATCAATGCAAAGATTGATGGTGTATGTGGTGCCTGTCAAAAGGGTAAACAAACGAAAGTTCACCATAAATCATCTCGAGATATTCTCACCAAAGCTTCACTTGATTTAATTCATATGGATCTCTTCGGACCTATTCAACAACCTACGGTTGCAGGTAAGAAGTATGCTTTAGTTATGGTAGATGACTACACCAGATTCACTTGGGTAGCATTTTTATCTCATAAGAATGAAACCCTTGATGAATTCAAGATTATTGTTAATAGAATCCAGAATGAACAAGGTCGCAAACTAAAGAAAATTAGAAGCGACCGTGGAACTGAATTCAAGGACACTAAGGTGTTTGAATTTTGTGACAAACTGGGGATTATTCAACAATAATCACCACCCATTACTCCTCAAGCTAATGGAGTTGCAGAAAGAAAGAATAGGAACATTCAGGAAATGGCCAGGGTAATGCTCCATAATAAAAACTTATCTTTAAGGTTTTGGGGAGAAGCTGTTTTCACAGCATGTTATTTGATCAACCGTGTCTATCTACGGTCTAAAACCCTAAACACTCCTTATGAGTTGTGGTACGGGAGGAAGCCCAACTTACACTATCTCAGGGTGTTCGGAAGTAAGTGCTACATTCTAAAAGATTGAGATCAGAGAGGGAAAAATTTGATACTAAAAGTGATGAAGATATCTTTCTTGGTTATGCTTCTAATAGTCGTGGTTTTCAAGTTTTCAATCTCAGAACCCAAGTTATGATGGAATCTGCTAATGTTATCATTAATGATACTAGTAATTTTCATCATGATAATCCTCCTGCTGAATTTCCTCCAACTGAGACAATTGAGAAAGTCAAGGAAATCCCAGAATCAGTTGAAGTTGTTCCAACAGTTACTGATCCTGATATTTCTAGTGACGAGGAGAAGAGCACTGATCAAGCTACTCCTGTTGAACAAGAACGTGTCCCTCCACGACACCTCTGGGTTCAAAGGAATCATGATCCCAACAATATTATTGGAGGAAGAGATTCTACTGCTAAGACAAGAGGACAACTTCAAAATATTTGCAATTTTGGTTGCTATCTTTCACAAGTAGAACCGAGAAATATTGATGAAGCTTTTAGCGATCCCCTTTGGGTGAATGCAATGCATGAAGAGTTAAATCAATTTCAAAGAAAAGATGTATGGGAACTAGTACATTGTCCCTCCAATATCAATATTTTTGGTACCAAATGGATATTCAAGAATAAGTCTGACGAATTTGGTATGATTGTAAGAAATAAAGCCAGACTTGTCGCTCAAGGATATTCAAAGATTGAGGGTATCGACTTTGACGAAACCTTTGCTCCTATGGCACATCTTGAGTCCATTCGGTTGTTATTAGCTCATGCTTTTTTTTCTTAAGGTTAAGTTGTTTCAAATGGACATAAAATCCGTGTTCCTAAACGGAAATTTAAAGTAAGAGGTCTATGTCGCTCAACCCAAGGAAAATCTTGATTTCCCAGATCATGTCCTTAAACTTATAAAGGCATTATATGGGTTAAAACAAGGACCGCGTGCCTGGTTCGAAAAACTAACTACTTCTCTTCTTAGGAAAGGTTTTTCGAGAGGCGGAGCTGATAAAAATTTGTTTACCAAATGGAGTGGGAAAGATGTTGTCATTGCTCAAGTATATGTAGATGATATCATCTATGGTTCAACTTCTGAGAAACTTGCAAAAGATTTCTAAGTCTCTCTTGGCAAAGAGTTTGAAATAAGCAATGTTGGTGAATTAAAGTTCTTTTTAGGATTACAAATTCAGCAACATAAGGATGGAATCTACTTATCTTAAGAAAAATATGCTAAGGATCTTGTCTCAAGGTTCGGTCTGGATAAGTCAACTCCAAAACTGACACATATGCCCACCACTGGTAAACTACATAGAGATGAGAAAGGAGAAAATATGGATCAAAAACTTTATCGATTTATCATTGGTAGCCTTTTATATCTTACAGCTACTAGACCTGATATTACTTTTAGTGTTGGTTGCTATGCTAGGTTTCAGGCAAATCCAAAGGAATCTCATCTTGCAGCTGCAAAAAGGATCATACGATATGTCAATCACACGGTCGGGTATGGTCTATCTTACACTTTTGATACTAACACTGATCTTTCTGCCTATTCAGATGTTGATTGGGCAGGATGTGTGGAAGACAAAAAAAGTACATCGGGAGGTTTCTACTATGTAGGATTGAATCTTGTGACTTGGCATAGCAAGAAACAAAATTCACAATCCTTGTCTACATGTGAGGCATAATATATTGCTGCAGGCTCATGTTGTACTCAACTTCTCTGGATGAAACAAATGCTTGCTGATTATGGAATTGATACTGGAGTAATGAAGATCTTTTGTGACAACTTTAGCGCGATTCGAATCACTGAGAATCCCGTTGAGCACTCAAGAACTAAGCACATTGATATAAGGTACCATTTTATTCGAGATATGTATGAAAATAGTATCATAAGTATGGAATTTGTGCCTTCCGAACAACAATTGGCTGATATTCTCACCAAACCATTAGATCCTGCTACATTTCAACACTTACGGCAGTCTATTGGTGTTATTTTGGTTCATTAGTCATTCCTAAACTCTTGCCCCTGCACTTCTCTCGATCTGTTGGGCAATTGAGTTTGGAACTCCAGTAAGTGTTCTTCAATTCTGCATTTGTTTCAGTAGTTGAATTTCTGTTGAGTATCTTAGTGCTCCTTTCAAAGAAATCCTTCTTTTCTTGTGAAAGTAAGGTCGCTCTTGTTGTTCTTTCGGGAGTGACATTTCATGGGGAAGAGTTCTTAATTGAACTTGTGCTTAATTGCCAAATCTTTGTCGGGAGTGCGGTTGTGGAATATTACAGGGGTTATCTTGTATCTTTATAAACTCCTTGATGAATGCATTTAGTTTCGGCTATATGATTGTATCTAAAAAAGTTGATATGTGCTTTTCTTTTGGTCATGAAGTATCTCCATGGAAATTTCATTAGGATCCCGCTAATTTTCATACCTTTGCCAATTTTATTGACAAAAAGGGGGAGAATTAATGTGTAGTTCACACTACAAATACATATGGTTTTCAGATCATTATGTAAGAGGGAGTGGTTTCCATGTGAGATGGAGTGTTGACTAAGGGGGAGTGATACATATCACCATAGTATTGTTATCTAAGTTGTGATACAATTGAACTTTGATGTTGTGTAATAATACTATGACACTGTATAACAATGATTAAGAGCTTTTGTTTTCTCATTGTTATGGCTACAGATCTTCAACAACGATGATGCTGAATTGAATACCTTTGGAATCATTGGAGTACTTGGAAGTGACGAAGATTTCGAGTAATGTTGAAGAACCAAGGAGGTCAAGCATTTGGATGAGAAGCTACAAAGTTTATTTATTTTGTATTCCATATGTATTGATAGTTTTGTCACTAAAATTGACAAAGGGGGAGATTGTTAAAGCACTGCTCGGTCGTACTCGCAAGCGTTGCTATCTCAAGCTTGTTTGTCAAGTTTAGTTGCCAAAACTATAAGTCTTGATTTCTAGTCTACTTATAGCTAAGTCTCGGACTAGGATAATAAGTGTAGTTGAGCTCTAGACTCCATGGCGTTCATCATGCAAAGACGGAGAACTACTCAAGGAACTTGTAGAACTTCATCGACAAAAAGGTATGTGGAGACTTGAACTTATCTATCACTCAAAAGTCTATCTATTCTATCTCCTATCTTGAGACAAAAGTCGTATTGCTATATATACTTTGATTATACACATTTGGTATTTCAAGCCGAGTTTATCTCGCTTATCTATTTCTCGAAATATGTGTTGGTAAGATTTCGCTTTGGCCAAGCTCATCTTTACTCGTGACGAAAGTCATGTTGAATATTTCAATAACTTGAAAATCGCTTTGATGAAAAATAGTTGTGAATAACAACTATATAACATCCTCTAAGAAAGTTTCAATGATTGAAATGAGAGTTTAGAACATATAACCATCTTTGGATATAAACATAGTGTGTTTTCACATTTGTGTAAAAGTCCATAACCGGGAACCCAAAGTATGCGTACCCATACGCGTACCGGCGGTTGTTGGAAATCCGGGTAAGTATGCGTACCCGAACGTATACCAGCGGAAAGTTCACGTCCGTGAATTTCTGCTTGAGTTTGAAAGTGAAAAACAAACTCATCCGGTTACTTAAGTACGTGTACCTATTCGCATACTTAGGTATGTTACTTTCTAAAATCGGGTTGTTCATGAACTAAAACATTTATAAAATAAGGAATGTAATCTTTGCAAACCGTGGCTATAATGTTCATGAATTGATTCGAGTGAATCAAAATCGATTTTGCTTCAACTTTGTCTTGTATACTTCTATGAGATCTAAGCAATTGAACAACTCTCGAACTAGTTTATTTGAGTCACTTGAACAAGTTATGGTGAAGATGAATAAGGTTGATATGAAAGTGCTCATATGGCTAACCATTGGTTAACTATTATTGAACCAACTAAGTGTACACGTTTAGGTACGGTTACCCAAACCTAAATGAACGTGCATTTCATTTGTGTATAACAAGCTAAGTTCGATCGAACGGTTGAAAGATATTAGCTTGAATCTAATCATGTTTTCATCTAACGGTGAATATTGAATGCTTTGTTACCAAGGTAACTTAGATTGCAAACCCTGATTTGGAGACTATATAAAGGAGAACTCTAGCAACTGGGAAACCTAATCCCCACACCTCCTGTGTGATACTAGTTGCATAAACTAGAGTCGATTTTCCTTTATCCTTAGGTTTCTCTCGAGACCCTGTAGGTTAACGACTTAAAGACTTCATTGGGATTGTGAAGCCAGACCCAACTATTTTATCTGTAGTTGCGTGATCTGATCTTGCTATTTCTATCGTGATTGAGTGTAATTGTAAGATTGGCATGAGATTTATATCTCCGATAGGCAAGATAGAAAAGTAGTCACAAACATCTTCGTCTCATCGTTTGTGATTCCGCAATATCTTGTTTCCCTAGTCGATTAAGATTATTGTGAGGTGATCGATAATTTTAGGATGTTCTTCGGGAATATAAGTCCGGGTTATCGATTGGTTCCTGTTCACCTTGATTTATAAAAAGACGGAACAAAACTTGTAGGTATTTCTGTGGAAGATATCTATTCCTGTGGACTTTTCTGTGTGAGACAGATTTGTTTATAAAAGTCTTCGACTTTGGGTCGTAGCAACTCTTAGTTATGGGTGAGATCAACTAAGGGAATCAAGTGCGTAGTGTCCTGTTGGGATCAGAGACGTAAGGAGCGCAACTGTACCTTGAATCAGTGTGAGATTGATTGGGGTTCAACTATAGTCAAGACCGAAGTTAGTTTGTAGTAGGCTAGTGTCTGTAGCGGCTTAATACAGTGTGGTATTCAAATCTGGACTAGGTCCCGGGGCTTTTCGGTATTTGCGGTTTCCTCGTTAACAAAACTTCTGGTGTCTGTGTTATTTCTTTTTTGCATTATATTTTGTTATAAAATTGAAATATCACAGGTTGTGCGTTGAATCGATCAATTGGAAAATCCAACCTTTGGTTGTTGATTGAAATTTATTGATCCTTAAACATTGGTCTTTGGTACCGTTCAAGTTATTTCTGTTGTATTAAATCAGGCTCGCAAATTCCTATTTGTTTGAGTGTGGATTGAATCGAGAAATTGAGATATAACTCTTTGATATACTTTTGTTAAGATTGAGTCTGACTGTCTAGTTGATTCTCTTAAAAGTATATTGGAGTTAGTCCATACAGATTGCTAAGCGAAATATTGGGTGTGGTTGTTATACCCCCGCTTTTTCAAGATTGTTAGGTGATTCTGATGAATTGATTGCAGAAGAGTCTGATGATGATGTAGAACAAACATTATCACTGATTACAAGACAGTTTCGATATCTCTTAAAGAAAATGAATAAGAGATTTGTGAAAGATGTTCATCGATCTTCTCAGCCCCATGATCGAGTTCCAGTCAAGAACAAAAATGATTAAGAGGAAGATAATGAATATCAGCCTCAGTGCTTCAAGTGTAAAGGTTTTGGTGATCTGGATAAAGAATGTCCTAATCTAAGGAAATACACTTGAAGCAAGGCATTAGCTGTAACTCTAGACGAGACCTCCGATTCTTATAAAACTGAAGAAGAGAAAACATCTAATATTGCGCTTGTGGTTAATTTGATTCTCTCATGTTCCTTTAGTGATTTAACCATTTTGAAAATGGACATGTCTTCCAATGTTGAAAAATCATCCAATGGTGAAGGGAAAAATAAGACAAAGTGTAAAACTGTCTCAAAAACAAGGATTGGTAATAAGTGAATATGCAATTCCAACCAGTTTCAGGAAACTTCTTTAATTCGAGATAACAAGAGAAGTTATTTGAATCATACTTTACTAGATCGAGAACACACTGTTTGTTCTAAATCCCATGATGAGAGAAAATCTCATACTAATACCACCTAATCGGTATTAGATTGCGTCCTCACCTTGTGTGCCGATTATGTGTGTGAGGAAGCAAAAATCAAGGCACTTGTGTGTAGATTATGGGATTAAAATCGAGTAATTGAAAATATATTTTAAGATATTCGTATTTATAGGAATATTATATTTTCGGTAGTATGAAAAATATAAAAGATCTTTTTCATTCTCTGGTCATTCCTTGTCCAAACTATGAGTCAGGATCCGATGTCTTCTCTTGCAAAGGTGCTTGAGTTAAAAGAGTTCTTTAAGAATAAGTCTGCACAGTCTCTTGATGCTAAGAAACCTAAGAGGAAGATCAAAAAGAGAGAGATTGGCTTAGCAAGAAGGAAAGACAAAATATACTGAAGGAAGATCAGTGTATTGAAATATTGACACAATTTTGTGTTCAATCAAAGACAAAATTACATGTACTTGCAGAGTCCTTCACGAAAACTTCACAACTGCAAGAAATTCTGGTCAAGCAACAAGGTTATCTTCTTGAAGAAATTCACAAGCTCAAGACTAAAAGTAATAACCTGCCTTCCTCTGGTACTGATATGAAAGATTAAGTTGCTCATGGAATAAAAATAAGATTAGATTCTTATTTAGAGAAAATAGACATTAATGTTTTGATGTACTTCAATTATTGTATAAGGTTTATTTTAGAATAAAACTATGATCATTTATGAATAAAATTATTTTATAATTTTTCTTGTGATAGTTACCAATCACATAGCTTGTAAATGAATGTTTATATTTTTGTTATGTGTATTCGGTTTATGGGATGTCTGATTTCGGTTTTCATTAACCTTAATATTCGATCTCATATGATGTGACCCTTATGGTTTGTGTGGCTTTTTGATTTAGCGGGATTAAGTTCTATCCCATGTTGGTAGGCTTTATCAAAGGATCATAAGGTGTTCCGATTGAAACTCATATGTAAAAAGTCACAATATGTTGAATCAATTTATGTTTACATGAGTTGTGTTTAACATAACATATGTGTTTCGGGTTTTCAACTTTTGCTATTGGCACGCATTAGTTAAATCCATTTCAACCTTTCTCTGGTAAAGGTTGCTTTTGTTGTTGTTCTTTTGTTCTTGCGAGAGGATGACAACACACTG
Source organism: Papaver atlanticum (assembly GCA_023531105.1). Lineage (NCBI taxonomy): Eukaryota > Viridiplantae > Streptophyta > Magnoliopsida > Ranunculales > Papaveraceae > Papaver > Papaver atlanticum. The sequence continues at coordinate 2,063,163 of JAJJMB010016912.1, forward strand.
GGGGAGAGTTCTTATGCTTAATGATATATCTTTCTGGGGAGAAGAGGCTGCGGAATTTGAGGTAACGAATTTGTTAGTTAATCGTTTTCCTGTTTAAGAAAAGCCTGTTTATATTGCATATATTTTGATTTTGCTTAACAAGATTTCGGTACAATTGATATGTTCCATTATATTGTGTATGGATGTGTGTGTGATTCAATTGTTTCTGATTAAGAAAAATTGTGTCAATTTATTTGGCTTATTGTTTTGTATCTTCTTTATTGTTGGGTATCAAGTGGTTTTTCTTAACGAAATTTGGTGCAATTACGGTGTTATAATGTTTATGTTTGTTTCAGTTGCTTGCGGTTAAGAAAATAATTGTGCAGGTCAATTTATTTTGGTTTGTATGTATTGTTTATGGCTTAATAAAATACGGTATCATTTATTTAGTACAAATTGATTCCGGATAAGAGAAACTAAGTTAATTCTGATCTTAGTTAGACTTATCAAATTAGAGGATTCGGTTATTCAAGTCTAATCGAATGCCTTGACAAGAAAAATTAGTTTACTAACCTAGTGTTTGTCTTGTCTAAAGAGAAAGGTTTAAGTTATTGTCTGAATAAGTAGAGCATGATGAGACAAATAAAGTTAATTCTGATCTTTATTTTGGTCTTATCGAAATAAGCGGTTGTACATACACAATCAGTTTAACAAGGGAATTAAGTTTCTTAGTCGATTTGTTAAACTACTAGGGAAAATTGCTTTGGGCAATCGTTTCCTTGATAACATATTAAAACTAAATTACTTGTAGTTTCGGTTTTAATACTGGTTATCTAAAGTGGTATGTGAAACCTCCGTGCTTAACTCTTATAGGTTTTTTACAAGTCTTTTATATTTGTAAAATCCTTTAGGTTTGTCCTTTATTTGCTCAAACCTTTGTCATTTTGTGACAAAAAGGGGGATAAATATATGGAGTAAACAAGTGATTTTCAATCACTAAGGAAAGGAAAATTGTACTTAAACATTATATCTTACGAAAGAGTAAAGCATTGACTAAGGGGGAGAAACATATCATATAGCTGTTGTAGTAATTCTAACTACAAAAAGTGGAATAACAAAGATGTTCGGATTGAATATTTACCTAGCTTACCTTTAGGATAATTAATATGGGGAAATCTAATTTTACTAGAGGGAAAGCTGACTCGGTCTAGGATGTTTGATTTCAGGTCAATATTGGGTGGATTTGGTAATAAGCTTTCTCATTCTCATTTTTTCTTTTTGGAGTGAAACTTCACGTATCATCTTCACTCTGTTGGTGTGTTAGTAAGTTATCTTTGTTGTTTTAATATATGAGGATGGGAACGATTAATTTGTATGAAAATGTATGGCTGGCAGTTGTAGCTGGAAGGAAATTTGGCCAAAATAGTACACACGTTAAGAGAACTTGTCAATCTAGGCCGAAACTGTATGAAAAAGGAAAACCAAGAAAAGATGATACTGTTGATTCTTCTCATTTCCATTTTGTACTAGGAAATAACTTGTTCTTTCCGAAAGATAATACAATTTCCGCTTCTTCTATATACTAACTTGTTCAAAATTTACATGTTATTGCACTGTGCCTTGCTAATCCAAGGGAGAAGGCAATGTTGCAGATCATCATTTTTCGTGTGTAAATACATATTACTCACACTTAAAACCTCAGTTCTTTCGATGTTTCTTAAATAAATCTTTCTATTTGTGTTACTCTTTGAAGGTCCTTTATTGTTTAAGTAGGATTACTTTTGGTGTGCGACCACAGAGATAATGGGAAGCGTATAAAGCTATTTGCAGTTAAAAAATATTGGTTCCTGATATTTTTATTTCAATCCATTGTGAACTTCTTTTACATCAAACAATGAGCTTCAAAACTTTTATTTAGTTTCATAGAGAGCCTCTGTTGTTTAATTAATTAAGCACTACATCTACTGTTGGTAAAATTTAAGGAGATTGCTTATAGTCAATTAATTATACATAATAACTATTGTTTTACAATTAATTAACAAGCATATATTCAATTGAGTAGGTGAAAATGTCTTGCATTTTTATATATATTCAAAGTACTGTAACAGTAAACTCTTTTTAGTTTATCATGAACATATCCAATCCAGTCAAAAGGAGATAATAGTCGACAGTAGTCAAGTACTATGTCTGTATAATTTGAACGACAAAAATAACATACTAACACAACAACAGAGAAAGCTTATTACTAAAAATAAAAAACGATACGGGGAAAGCTTATTACGAAATCCACCCAATATTGACCCAAAGTCAAATATCCTAGACCGAGTCAGCTTTCCCTCTAGTAAAAGTGGCTTTCCCCTTATTAATTATCTACCTTTTGGGGGAGTAAAATCTTTTGTTATTCAAATGTCAACAACGGCATTTATTGATTGAATATATGCAGGTTATTGTGCTGTTGAAACTTGGAATCAAGCGTATGTAAAATGAATTATTTTGTAATTTTCTTATCCATATGTAATAAGAGTTTTGTAACTTAAATTGACAAAGGGGGAGACTATTAGAGCATAACTCGGTTGAACATACCAAGCGTTGGTATGTCAAGTTTGGTTGTCATATTTTAGTATCAAAACTCATCTAGAGTCGCTTGATTAAATACTAGACTCAACTTCGTTTAGGTTAGACTAGAAAGTCTAGGAATGTTGAGACATACAAGTATTACTCCGAAGACCTGAAGAATGTGAAGAAGTAGCAAACTACAATGATGACATCATCCTTCTACATGAGGTTAGTAATATTGACTTGAAATGTTTCATTCCTAACGTATCTTTCAAGTCGTGCTATATTAAAAACATAACTTCGAAGATGTATATATTGTACATATTGTATAATACTCTAGTGATGTAACATGATCATAATTGTATGCTCATAGTATTAGGGAATTAGACTACGAAGTATAACCCTTATCTTTTGAACTTCGTAGATATGACATCGACATAATCTTGTATATATTGTTATGATTATGTGAATGGGTTATGTTGAAGATTTCATCATAGGAAACAATGTTTTACATTTATTTAAAGGAAGTACATTCATGAACTTGTTTCGTGAATCTGAAAGGGAAATCATTAGGCTTATTGGTCCGGCTATTCATTGCAAATCTTTGGATGACCAATATGTGTGAGATTGTAGAACCGATCTTAACTTATGTTATGTATTTGGTATAACTAATCACAATGCATGCCTTATGATTGTATGACTGGTTTTTATTAATTGGTGTAATCGATCCTAAGTAATCACCATATGAAGGTATGATCGATCCTTGTAATTGGTGTGACCGATCCTAGTAATTTAGGGAACTAAGTATACAGGGGTAGTCTGCTTGGTATCAACTATACGAAGTTGGTTTAGATTTTGTATAACAGCTTTATTCTGAGAGTATCAAAAACTGGACTAGGTCCCGGGGTTTTTCTGCATTTGCGGTTTCCTCGTTAACAAAATCTTGTTGTGTCTTTTACTTTGATTTTCGCATTATAATTTTTTTTATTATAATAAAGTAAAATACACATGTACGTTAACTCCGCATTACTTGATAGTGATCCTAAAGAGTTTGGTTATTACCGAACCTATTATCAAGTAACATACTTCGTTGTTGTATTTTCTTAATCTCGTATCCATAGACGATTACACGAAGTGTGAACCGAATTGTCGTATTGTCTCGACTCTGTCCATAGACGATCACTTTCGGTAGAGGACTTATAGGTTGAAATAAAAAGATTGTGGTGTATTTGGGTACCCTCGTCTTTTCAGGTTCCAATATGAAAAGGATTATAGCTCGTCACATTTAAGTACTACTTGAGATAAATAGTACACCTGTCACGCAGTAATCCTTATCCAGCAGGATTTTCATGGATAAGGTTCCAAAACTTGTGCCTAGTTTGCACAAGGGTGAGCCGTGTGGTCACCGGAGAAATTATGCTGCAGTTTATTGTTTTCACCTCTTACTTTTGCTAAGAAGATCCTTTTGGAATGTGAAAAATGATCATAGAAATTTTTGTCATCAAAATAAGAGACACAATTAGAATCCTAACCTGATAATGCTTGCCTTGAAGAGAATGACAGTTTATCAATCCTTATATCCTGCAATGATAAAATTCATGTTATCTTGTTTTATTGTTTTATTGACGAAAGCATCAGCTTTCTTAGGAGGCATATATCTATGAAGGTTTCACTGCGTTCTTCTTGAACCAATTTTGCATACTACCTTTTTGACTTGTTCGAATATTCGTGGACCATGAAGTACTAACATTTTTAGAAACATATTTGCTTGAATGTGATTTCACCTCAAGGGGTTTAGATATCCGAATATCAGTCACACCCTTCAGAATTAAATCCAAGGTGTTTTGAAGACGGTCAAACTGATAGTTTTCCAACCTTAGCTTACACTTTCTTTGAACATGTCCTTTAGTGTTGCAGTAAAAGCACACTCTCTGAGTTTCAATGAAATCGGAATAGGTAGTCTTATTATACTCGTCTTGTAAAGAACTTTTCTTCCTTGGAGACACAGTTTTTCTTGGTCAGAGAATTTTAACTGATCATTTCCTAGCAAAGTAATAATACTTTGTTCATCAGTTTCTGACTGCGATTTTGTTAGCATATCATGACCAGCAGGTCTTCTTATTGTATTCATGGTAGTTTCTTTGGATTCACTATCGCAACGTAGAGTAGTGTTTTTACTCATCAGTTAATCGATATCATTATCTTTAAGTTTAGCTTCGAGTGAAATAATTTTCGATTTATTTTGGCATGTTCTTCAAGAAAAGTCCTTGTTTTGGAATCATGTTCAGAAATAATACCAATGAGACTATTGACTTTGTGTTTCAGCCGAATGACCTCAGAAGACTGAAATTATATACGCTTGAAAATTTAAGAACTTTCTTTAGTTGCTTCATGTTCTACTTCTGAGTAAGACTCATCAATAAGATAATAGGGATAACACTTGTCAACATCTAACTGTTTTATGGAATCAGATTGTTCGTCTTTATAAGAGTTTGAAAGTTCAGACTCTTTTACAGAATCCATAAAAACAATTTCTTTTAAATTGGTGGAACGTTTTTCAGAGATTGCACTCTTTTTCATATAGTCAGACTGCTTCAAACATAGATTTATTAGGTCTTAACGTGTTTGCGTAATCTGATACCAATTGAAAACGCGGGGGGTACCAAAATACACCACCAACTATTTCGTAGGCAATCTGTATGGACAAACTTAAACACAATTCCGAGAGTTCAACTTAATGAATCTCAATCAAGGAATAATATCTAGAGTTATATCTCTTTCTCTCACAATCAGAAAGTTTACAGAGACTAGTCTGTGAACCTGATTTACGTATGAGAGTACTTGGGTGATTCCAAAGATCAATTTCCCAAGTAATCTATTAAGTTGTATCCAACAAACAAGGATGGATGTATCTACTTTGATTGCTTAACGCACAACCTATGATATTTCAATTATAAACATAAACAATATAATAAGAAAAGAAATAACACAGACACCAGAAATTTTGTTAACGAGAAAACCGCAAATGCATAAAAACCTCGGGACCTAGTCCAGATTGAACACCAAACTGCATTAAGCCGCTACAGAGACTAGCCTACTTCCAATTATCTTCGGACTGGAATGTAGTTAAGACCAAATTAAATCCTCACAACAATTCAGTTACATTCACGTTCCTTACGCCTTTTGAATCCCAACAGGACTTCGTGCGATTGGTTCCCTTAGATGACGTCCTTTACAGTCTAAGAGTTGTTTCAACTCAATTGATGACTTTAAACCAATCTACCTCCCACAGATAAGCCTATATGTGTGATTTCCTTTTTGATGGTATATCAAGGTGATTGGAAATCAATAGCAATAGACAAAGTCCATCCAACCTCAAAATACGGACTTATGAACCCAAAGTGCGTCCTAGATTATTATTCACCTCACAAGTATTGAACTTGTGGAATCAACAAAGTCTGAGACGAAGAGAACTTTGATGATTACCATTTATCTTGTTCAAGTGAGCAGCTCAACAATCAAACAAAATCAGGATACTCGAGCTATCAAATAAAAAATAGCTGGACCTGGCTTTACGAATCTCTATGAAGTCTTTTTAGTCGCTAAACCCTAGAAGGGTTTTAGGAAGAGGACAACTCTAGTTTTACAACTATGACACACCAAGCTTTGGAACCAAGCAAACAATATCCACCGTTAGATGAATCTTTGAATCTGATTTACATAACAAGATATACACTCTGGTTAGGATGAACCGTAACCGAACCATGTATAAAGACCAGGCTCATGAATGGTTAGTCGAAACTAGCCAACTGAACTATAAACTTGAGCAATTTCATACACTTAAGACTTAACTCGAGTCACAATTATGTGAACATATATGTCTATGGTGTTTTTAGAGATTATTGAAATGCAAATTATCTCGGAGAAATAATTTATGTGCATATGAATTTTAATCGACATGGTAAGTAGATGTACAAGATACAAATAATTAACCGGTTTGTGAACAGTTAAGTCAAAGTACGTGTACCGGTATGTATACTTTATAACGTGACCGAGTTCCGGAGTTCACAGAACTTTTCTGGTATGTGTACTGGTATATGTATACCTTAGCCAATTCAGGAGTTCACATAACTTTTCTTCTATGTGTACTGGTATGGATACCTTAAGACAATAATCAGTTCCTGAGTTTACAGAACTTTTCTGGTACGTGTACCGGTATGAATACCAAAGCGGTTCCGGGATCAACAGTTCTTTTCTAGTACGCGTACTGGTTTGCGTATCGATCCAGGTTCACGAGTTCACGAACTTTTTATGGTGTGCATACTAATATGCGTACCGAAAATCTGTTTGTCGACATATAGCTATTCCTTTACGTGTACTGAGTACATGTATTACGGCTTCAGACTTATAACATTTTTCTCAGTTTGTAAGACTGATATGTATACTTTCTTGTATGTGAATATACAATAGTTCTATATTTTTCTCTAAATCGATTCGAAACATTCCCAAATAACATCAATGACACATATCACTGTTTCAGGCCATTTTCAAATGATAATTCTTGAATTATTATTTAGATTACGAACAATAAATTGTTCTTAACCGAAATTCATCAAGTATGAAATGTTCATTAAGCTTAGTCATATTTCGAGGAATTTCTTAACTTGGTAATTAGTCCTCGACTCCAAATTCTTAATATGCTTATGATAGTCTAATTAGTTATGTGACAACGTCTCATAGATAAAAAGGTGAATATAACTTGAGAAATAGGTGGTTCAGTCTTCACTTACCTTTTGTTAAAGAAGTTATCAAAAGCTTCAGTTGATCTTCGCCTTCAAACGGTTGAACACAATGGTGACTGTCGTGATGTTTGTTTCTCAACTACACTTCTATCCTAATCCGAGACTTAAATAATTGTAGACCAGAAATCAAGATATAGTTTTGACAACTAAATTTGACAACAATCTTGAGATAGCAACACTTGTGAGTTCGACCGAGAAATGCTCTAACACAATCTTCCTCTCACAGATAAGCATATATGTGATTTCCATTCTGATCAAAGATCAAGGTGAGATACGAAATCAATTGCAATAGACAAAGTCTAGCAAACCTCAAAAATCAAGTCTTATAACTCTCGAAGAGCATCCTAGATTATTATTCACCTCACAAGTAGATACTTGTGGAATCACAAAGTCTGAGACGAAGAAACTTTGTGATTTCTATCTATCTTGCCTGTTGGAGCTAAATGATCAACAAGCAAAGCAAGATCAGGATACACGAACTATCAAGATAAAGATGGTTAGACCAGGCTTCACGAATCCCTAGGTGAAGTCTTTTTAGTCGTTAAACCTAAAAAAGGTTTAAAGGAGAGGACGACTCTAGTTTACAACTAGGACACACAAGAATAGTATCATGGATTCAAAGATCCCAGATGTTTGAGGTTCTCCTTATATATACTTTCAAGATTAAGGTTGCTTTGGATTTAAGCTAAGGTATCTTTGGAATCAAGCAATCAATAATCACCGTTAGATGAAAAAATTGACTTGAGATTAGCATAATAGAATAGACACTCTGGTTAGGATGAACCGTAACCGAACTGTGTACAATGACTTGTTCATAAAAGGTTAGCCGAAACTAGCCAGTCGAACGATAAGCTTAACCATTTTCATATAACACTTTAAGACTTTAATCTTGAGTCACACAAGTGATCAAACATGTCTAGATAGTGTCTTTAGAGAGTTTTTCAAATGTCGATTATCTCGTAGAAATAATTCTGATGCATCTGAAAATATTCGACGGGGTAATTACGTGTACCTGGTATGTGTACTTCATTCCTGTTCGTGAATATTTTTGTCATGGTACGTGTACCAGGTTTGTATACCCTTAAGACAAAAACGGGTTCAGGAATCTACAGAATTTTTCCGGTTTTCATACTGGGTATGCGTACCTTTGCGGTTTAGAAACCAACATATCTTTCCGGTTTGCATATTAGGTATGCATACCTTCCTGGTTCACGAGTCAACAGAATTTTTATGGTATGGATACCGAGTATGACTACCAAAAAGTCGTTGGCGAACTATAGCTACACCTATACGTGTACTGGGTACATGTACTGCTGCTCCGGACTTATAATAGTTATCCCGGTATGTGAACTGGTATGCATACTATCCTGTATCCAAACTAACAGTAGTTATATATCTCTTTAATAATCAATTCGAAACATTCCCGAATAACATCAATGACACATATCACTTTTCCAGGCTATTTTCAAATGATTAAATCTTGAATCATAATTTAAGTCATAAACAATAAATTGTTCTTAACCGAATTCTCCAACTCCAGAATCCATCATGCTTGATTTCCTTGGTTCTCCAACTCCTTGAATTCTTCATTACTTCAAGTTGCAATGATTTTCAACGTGTTAAACTCAGCATTGTTGTTGTTGAAGATCCATATCGATAACAACTTTGAATACAAATATTCTCAATCGTCGTTATACAGAAACATAATATTATTATCTTCTCCAAAGTTCAATTGTATCACAACTTTGAAGTAATACTACGGTGATATGTTTCTCCTCCTTAGTCAATACTTACATCTTTTGCATAATAGGTGAAACCTATAGATGTTGATTCACCCCCCCTTACATAATGATCCGTAAACCATATGTATGTAGTGCGAAACTACTAATTAATTCTCCCCCTTTTTGTCAATAAAAATTGGCAAAGGTACGGAAATAATGGGATTGTAATGAATTCTATCAAAAGATACTTCAAGACTTAAAAGGAACACATATCACAGAGTATCAACGTCTCATCTAGGAGATTTAATATACAAGCATCCCCTTTATATTCTACGTCCACTCTCCCCACAAAGATAAAGTAATTAAGTGCAAGTTCAATTAAGAACTCTCCCCCATTTGATGTTATTCCCAAGAGAACAACATGGACATTAAAAAATCACATGGATTTGTATCCTAAACATCGGCATAAATTAATCTCAACGCCAGTTACGAACAAGTAGATAATTCAATTGATATGACTCAACATAAGAAAATCTTACGGAGTGGATAATGCAGTAATTACACAAGAGTGTGACCACGAGTAGATCAATACTGTGAAAAAATCTCACAAAGCTTGTTCTATTTTTAGTTCATAAAACTTAATAGATTTAACTTTTGAGCATATATAAGATATCAGTTCAATTCACAAAAAGTAAAAAACACATATATCTCATAAGGCTTTGCAATACATTAAACCAATAATGATTAAATACTGCAAGTTCATCTTCCAAAACTCTAGAATTTAAATAAATAAATATTAAAACATGCAAGATGAAAATTGTTGGAAATAGATTGTGTACTGTTGATGGGGTAAAACGTGGGAATGAGGAACTAACCCTAATCACAGAAAGTACTCCCAAGGTGTAGAGAGGTTTATGAGAAGTAATGGTGTGTTAATGATGATCTCAATAAGTGTGCCCTCTTTCCCCTTTTATAATGACCATCTTATGGATAAGTGCCATAAGATTAACATATTACTAAACTACCATTTCCCTCTCCTTAAGTTATCACCAAACCCTAAGAGGCTTTCTTCTTGGGTCAAAGCCCAACTATCTTTAATATACTCTTGGATGGACTAGAACTATCCCATTCTAATGGGTTAGGCCTAGTCCCCTAGTCTCTTTATCTTAAAAGGACCCTTTGATAGGTTAAGGGGCCATCTATTATGGGATTGGTTATTTTCGTGTATCAACATGTACTCACAATATTCGCTATACCAAACCCTAGTTATCCTTTTTGATCACAAGAATAAATTCTCATAAGAAAATTTCTAGTACTTAGTTACAAAAGAAGCATAAGATGAAAGGGTTACTCATTATCTTCATCATTGGAATCATCCAACGAAGCTTGAATATTATTTATTTCATCTTTGATGTTGGGGAATTTCGTAGTAAGCACACATAATTGTTTTTGCACACCTTTTACCTTGGAATTGATCTTACAAATATCCTTGTGAATTTGTTTAAGAATACTCAAGGTTGTAGACTCACAAGAACTGTCAAGATGTGAGATGGATACCCTTTTTATTTTGTAATCGTTCGTTCTCATATGTTTGAATGTACTTCCACGAACCAAAATATGAGTTCCAATAGAGTTTCCGAACGGATCAATTGAGAATTCTCCACATATACGTTCGATAAGACAAGGAAAACCCAATTTATTGTTGGATAAGGTCATTGTCGCCATTTTTTGAATAATCCAACCATATATGTCAAGACCTTGGGTACCCATTTCAAGAAAACAAACTAACTCTGCAAAGTCACGACTCCAACGAGCATCTTCTACCTTGGAGGGACAAATGTTTGGAATACCAAATTTTCCAAAGAACTTAAAAGACATGCCGAGATCTTCGGTAGGAAACTTTCCATCTTTCCAACCAAAACTTTTTCCACAAAGGTAAGAAGAAATGGTTTCGCATGACGACTTTTCTCCCTTTGGTCTAGGTAAAAAAAATCACCCATAGGAAGATTAGTGATTCCCGAAATTAATTCTCGATCAACTTCAATCTTGTCTCTTCCAATCATGGTCTTAACACACAACTTCTCAAGATCAACATCAAATATGAGCATAAAATACCCTTGTAAGTGTGTCAAATCCTTCACCAAAACCATTAAAGATGTTACCAAGATTGTATTTATCAAAACTAGATAAATAATCACAAGGAATATAACCTTCTTCCAATTTCTTCTCTAGGATAAAACTATTTGGTAGAAATTTTCTTATAGGTCTTATAACAATCTTCATTAACAAAGACGATTCTAGATTCATCTTTATCCTTGATATTGGGAGCATATACATCCTTAGACTTCTTAGGTTTTTTATTAACACCATTAGTTCTTCCCATACTTGCCAATTATAGTAAATTCAAGGTAGAAGAAAAAAGATGTATCTTACTTGAAGGGCTCCTTTGTAGATGATTGTTCAATTAAAACTCCTTCTTGACAATCCTTCTTGCTATTAAAGAAAACAAGACAAAAATTTGTGAAGAATCAAACTCCAATTCAAGAGGACATCGCACCGATTCGGTAACCCTAGGCTCAACCTCAATTCTCGTTTATGAACACAAGGAAGAAAAGGAAAAAGGGGAGTACGCGTACTCTTTTAAAACACCCTAATGGGTTTTTTTCGGTTCCGATGCGGGAACCCATGAGTTGGAACCAAAAAAATAATCATCCAAATTTCGTTTGATATATACAATCATACTATATTATGATTTCCATATGATACTTAATAATTGATATTTACAATATCAATAATAAGATGACTTATCTTATTTTTAACTCAATGAATCAGTTGTTGTGAACAATGAGTTTCAGAGCACAAGAGAGATTGATATTTATTGGATTAGTTGTAATTCATTATGAGCTTATAATGCCATGAAGTTGGAACCACCTCAACAATATGTGATGTTTTACTGATCATGATTTATTACTAAGATCCTTCCTTTATCCATATTCAATTACCAAGATATCAGGATCACAGATTTTTGATAGATATATCACAGAACCTAAATTTAGTACAAACTGAAACAACCTTTACTACTGCTTGCCCCATCTCAAGAAATAATTACATGATGGGGTGATGCCAAGATCTTGTTAACAAGAGGTTGAATGAGCAAAATGCTCACAAACCATGCTGGCGTGACAGTCCATTTTGTTTCTTTATCCTCAAGGTGATCAAGAGATGGTATTCCGTAACCATTAGGATTAGTCAATATAATTGCAGAAGAACAAGTTTTTTTGACATGTCCAAATTTTTCACACTGAAAACAAATTTTACTAGTGTCCAAAAACCGTGAGGACTTATCCTTACTCAAGATCAATGTAAGGTGTTCCAAGAACTTAAAAGTCTTTTCAAAAGCTAGAAAGAGATCTTCGTCTCAGACCCTCTTTTGTTGCATTCCTTAAAAAGACTATTTAAATATCTTTTAAGACATCGTAGCTTATTACTTTTAACATGACGTTTCTTGTTTTTAACCTTTGCATAGGATTCTTTATTTTTATATCAATTTTTTACTATCAATCAAGATATCAGAAATATTGAATGAATCGAGAGCATCCTGTGAGACAAAAAGTCTTGAGGAAATTAAACCTTGAAGATTCTTTAAGGAATTCTGGTGTACGTTACATGTAGACAGAAAAAACTTCCCAAAGTAGTTACCCATATGAATATACTTTCATAATCAAACAATAACAAACTTATTATTTTTACGTGTTTGCCTGCTCTGATATATACCAATTGAAAACGCGGGGGTACCAAAATACACCACCAACTTTTTATTAGGCAACCAATATGAACTAAACTCAATTACAATTCCGAGAGTTACAACTTAATGAATCTCAATCAGGAATTAAAAGGAGAGCTTATATCTCATTCTCTCACAATCAGAATGTAAACAGAGACAAGTCCGTGAACCTGATTATTCCATGAGAGTACTTGGACGATTCCAAAGATCAATATCCAAGATCAATCAAGTCGTACCCAACAATTGCGATGGACTTATCTACTTTGATTGATTTACGTACAACCTGTGATATTTCAATTATAAAGATAAACAATATAATGAGAAAAAGAAATAACATAGACACCAGAAATTTTGTTAACGAGGAAACCGCAAATGCAAAAAAAAACCCTGGGACCTTTTCCATGTTTGAGCACCAAACTGTATTAAGCCGCTACAGACACTAGCCTACTATCAAAACTTCGGACTGGAATGTAGTTGATACCAATCTACCGTCACAGAGATTCAGTTACATTCGCTCTCCTTACGCCTCTTGAATCTCACAAGACTCCATGCAATTGATTCCCTTGGTTGACGTCCTTTACAGCCTAAGAGTTGCTTCAACTCAATTGAAGACTTTAAACCAATCTGCCTTCCACATATAAGCCTACATGTGATTAATGTTATGATTATAGATCAAGGTGAGATAGAAAATTGATTGCAATAGACAAAGTATAGCAAACCTCAAAATCCGGTCTTATGGCTCCCGAAGAGCAACCTAGATTATTATTCACCTCACAAGTAGATACTTGTGGAATCACAAGTTCTGAGACGAAGAAACTTTGTGATTTCTATATATCTTTCCTGTTAGAGCTAAAGGATCAACAAGCAAAGCAAGATCAGGATACACGAACTATCAAGATAAAGATGGTTAGACCAGGCTTCACGAATCCCTAGGTGAAGTCTTTTTAGTCGTTAAACCTAAAAAAGGTTTAAAGGAGAGGACGACTCTAGTTTACAACTAGGACACACAAGAATAATATCATGGATTCAAAGATCCCAGATGTTTGAGGTTCCCCTTATATATACTTTCAAGATCAAGGTTGCTTTGGATTTAAGCTAAGGTATCTTTGGAATCAAGCAATCAATAATCACCCTTAGATGAAAAAATTGACTTGAGATTAACATAATAGAATATACACTCTGGTTAGGATGAACTGTAACCGAACCGTGTATAATAACTTGTTCATAAAAGGTTAGCAGAAACTAGCATGTCGAACGATAAGCTTAACCATTTTCATATAACACTTTAAGACTTTAATCTTGGGTCACACATGTGATCAAGCATGTCTGTATAGTGTTTTTAGAGAGTTGTTCAAATGACGATTATCTCGTAGAAATTATTCTAATGCATCTTGACAGGGTAAGTACGTGTACTGTATTCCTGTTCATGACTATTTTTGTCATGGTTGGAGTTCCTCATAGGTAAGATCTGAATGATCAGGTTTTAGAGTCTGGAAAAACTCAACTAAATACTCAGAAACACATAATAATAACCTGAATAATTATGGATACTCAAAGGCAATCATATTTGACTCACACGGTTGACCAAAATGAGAGTGGTTGTCATTCTTAAACAAATATGTCAATTATAATCCCCTAAAGTACTTAGGCTTAGTCTCAAAACTTAATAACTGACACATTTGAAACTTATAAGTACCCACAATTGGAGGAAATTTTTTTGGTGGGAAAACAAAGTCAATCTTGGTATCATAGTCTTGGTAAACCATATCAACCAGAGGATGGGTTTCTATCAATTGAACTATTTTTTGGGAATCATTAGGTTCAGAAAAACGTGTATGAAGATAATCTTTTAACATAGTTAAGGCACATATGTCAAGTCCCAAGTGAGGGATCTTTCTAAGAGTCAACGGTAAGGCATAGGAAAAATGATAATCTCCCACAAACTTGGAGTTTTCAGTGTCTCCAGATAGACTAGTCACAATTTCCATAATTTCTAGGTCATCAAATTCTTGAAAATGGTCAATTGCTTCTTATAAGTTATAATCAGGAGGTGTATCCTCACTCATATTTGAACTCTCTAGGATTCTATCTTCTTTATATAAGACTAATTTTTCTAAATTACCAAACTATTCTCAGGATAAACTCTTTCCTCCAAACCATCATCGGCTTCATAACAAGGAAATACTACATCGTCTAAAACGACGGTATCTTTAGTCAAATATCCTCTTCCTTTTTAATAGGTGAATAATCATTAATATTATTAGGATTTGAACTAGAAAAAACACTATCATTATAAAACTCAAATGAAGTAACAGTTTCATGATCAGTATGCTTAACTATCTCAGTTCTTCATCAGCATTATCCTCATTATCATAATAACATGAAAAATAGTTGAACCTTATCTAAAGTAGTGTTTCCAATTCTTACCTCGTCATCTTGATTAGGTGAATAATAATTATCCTCATTTTCAAGGGTGAACATGGAAATACCATATTGGCAATAAGAATTATTTTGAGCATTTCTTTTCTGCATCTCTAACGCAAACCTCTGTGTTGACTCATCTAACTTCCCGAGTATATCTTGTAAAGAAGACTCTCTCATAGTTGCAGTTTTTTCATTCATAACTAAGTCATACCTACGTGATATCTCAGTTTCTAGAGGATGAATATCCAATATTGCATTTTGCTTCTTCGCCAATAATTCAAACCTATGTGTCGATTCAGCTAACTTCCTGAGAGACTCTTGTAGAGGAGAAATAGAAGGATTTTGCTCGTATGACCAGTGCGCGTGCAAATAGTAATTGGACTCACCATGGTATGAACCATAACCTTCAAAAGGTTAGAGTTCCCAACCACTATTCACACTATGGTCATAAAAATAAACCCATGTTGTTCGCATTGATATTCATTATATTGGCTATTGCAATACCAGTTCGACATTCTTTTGTGGACATGCAAATGCTGGGGTTGACTATTTTGGGTAGGCTTGGGTTACCTTTAGCAAAATATACCTACAGCCAGAGACTGGTCAAAGATACGAGGCTAAGGATTGTGGTGTTTCGGATGACAACGCCCAGAGGATTCACCGTATTATATATCCCATATGTTTTCCTAATAATCGGTGTCAGACGATGCAATATGTTGTGCACGTGTGTGCTTGTGTGTTTTTTAGTAATAAATAAAATACTAAAAATAAACAAACAAAATATAAAAGTCCAAAAATAAAAGAAAAGAAAAGAAAAACTAACAAAAATAAATAGAATTAGAAAAATCTTGGATTTTCTGTACTTTGATAGGCAAGTCCAACTTTTCACTTTTAGCTTCAAGCAAAACCTGCACACCAAATACAAAATACCCAAAGTAAAATTTAACAAAAGAAATAAAAATCTAAAAACAAAAACAAAAACTAAAAAAAAATCTAAAACCTAACCTAAAAACAAGTCTCCGGCATCGGCGCCAAAAAATTGATGTGATTTTTAATGTTGTAGAAAAGTGTTAGTGAATATTCGTTCAACTCAGACTTGTGAAGGTTATATCCTAGACCTAATCTTAAGTTAACTAGAAAACATATAAAAGGTGATAACAATATTGGGAGAAACTAGGACTCAGGATTTCACCATTAATCAAAATCAAGTGATGCATATATTGGTTCTTAACAATTATAGCTCTTTTATGGACTATATTTCTTTGTCAAAGGTTGATTTCGAAAATATTAATTGTAAATTATGAGCATGATGCATCAAAAGTACTAAGACTAAGCATACATCATCAAATAAGATCACAACTAATTAATGAAAATCATACATCAATTGAAATAAGTGCAAAAAGTCATAAATAAGGATTCCTCCGTCATCCTAGTGTTGGGGTTTAGCTCATCATATCAAACACTCTCTCAAAAGATGAATACATACCTCAAAAAGTGCTTGAGAAGAAGAAAAGAAACAATAAAATATAATACAGCGAAACTGCAACGTTTATAAGCGTTGAAGAGTCACTGTTACAAAGATTTAAGACTGTTACAGAAACAACAGTCGTCTTCTACAGTTGAATAAGAAACAATTTCCTGCGACTATCTTTTAGATTAGCGATTGACTTAGCGATTGACTTAGGTGGTCAGTTCTTCATCTTCTTCCTTCCCTAAAATTTGCAGAAAACGACTCTGCAAATATTTTTTCTTCAACCCTCGCTCTCTGCAGCTTCCCCAACTCCATGTTGTCTCTCCCAACTTTCTCCAAACACTCCATCCACCTTTGATGAACCCACCACACCTGTTTATATTTCCAGCACGCAAAATCTCTCCGGAATATTTTTGATTTTTCTTTCATAGAAAGTCATGGGACTTTCCTTTTTTTCTCTGGATTTTTACACATTTTGAGTTTCCTTTTACATTCTAATCTTATATGTATTATCTGTAGCTAACAAAATCAAATATTCTCTATTATATTCTCCACGTAACTTCCAACTATAGCATAAAAAAAATCTCGAGTATTTTCTTTCTTCTCTGTTCCATTGAAATTTCCTTGTTATTCAATTCTAACTCGTTTACCATTCCTGTTTTGTCGAAACATGCTTATCTCAATCCAAATCAAGTAAAATCCCTACAAAATCTCGCTGAATTCCTCGCTAGAAATGTACGCAGTTGACTGAAAAATCTTCCCGCCAAAATTCGGTTCAACCGTTGAAGAAGGGGGTGTCCCCTAACCAGACTAGGTCCCTTTAGCACATGTCTTTGGGTGTAAATAGTAATTCTTTATGGTTCCTTTATCAACTCCTCCGGGTGCCTTTAACATAATTCTGGGGTGCCTTTAACCTTTTTTGGGGTGCCTTTAGTAGTTTTCTTCGGAGGTTCAAATACCACTTTTCGAGCCAATTTTTCCCCAAAAGTTTATTTCTCAAAAAACACCTACAAAGACATAAAATACCATAATAAGTACAAAAACGAGGACTAACATTATAGAGAATTGATAACAAATCAGACACAAAATATGTCTATCATTGCACACTATATTTCTTGTATAAACTATTCGTCATACCATATCAACACCTGGTTGGTAATTATAGGATTTACTATCATTATTACGTCATCAATATCCTCGATCTATTCTACATTCTAAAGTTAAAGTGAGTTTTATCTTGCTTTCTCTATAACTGAAAAACTTTTAGATCTTTTATTCTTCATAACTGTTTTCAGTTGCAAAATATTTTAATAACAACTGCAGTCATGAGAGGCAAAGAAAAAAATATAGCTAAGGTATATTTAGCTTGTAGCTTTGGTTTTTTCGCCTGAGACACAATGGTGGATGAAATGTTATATGCAAAAGCCTTTAATACTTGCCAGATAATTTCAGATGTTGTTTATAAGCCCGTTTGCAATGAGACAGACATTTTAAAAGTGTTTCAACGAAATCCGGAAACAAGTTATATTTATGTTTAGGCACGAATACAACTTATACGTTCATCTGGTATCAGAAGCAACTTATATATCACTATGAATCAAGAAGTAATTTATAAGCGCTTCTGGCCCCGGAAGCTCCTAATAACTAGGTCCAGTTAAAAACACACATTAAAATAACGTCTACTACATTTAGCGATTGCTAAATCTGGTCGTCAGATTTGACATAGCTTTTTAGCTTTTTTTAGCTGTTTGGCTTTTTTACCACATCAATGCGATTGCTCTCAATAGACTTATTTTGGTTATTTTGACATTATCCTTTAATAGATTTACTTAGTTTTATAGGGTCCAGTGGTATTTTCTTTATTTTTACCAACTTTTATCTTTTGAAGTCCCTTTATTTATTGAAACATTATACTTATTATATTGTTATTTTAAATGAGAATGGATCCACTAACACACCATATGTTATTTATTATTTATTTATTTTGAATTAAACGGTAAAGGGTATAAAAATAGTACTTTGGGATGTGTTCTTCTTATAACTACCAAAAATGAGTCCATTCTGAGATGTATAACATCACCTCCACTACTTAGAAAATCATTCGTTGAAAATCAACGAATTTTTAACCTTTGAAATTATGATTAGTAGATGGTGAATGATTGGTATTTCAAAACACGCTTAATTTTAGCAGGTATGTGGAGCTCAGTAATTAAGAAGTAAATATCCCCAAAATATTATCCTTAAATCCGCTACCCTTTATGTTTTATTCAAACCCATGGCATCCAAAATGGGAGATAGTACGAAAATAAAAGTGTAAGTGGATCCTCCCATATTTTAAATAATATTAAAAATAGAAATTCCAACACATAGCGTCCAAAATGTGAGAGTGTGTGAAAATAAAAGTATAACTGGATCCTCCCTCATTTTAGATAATTTCAAAAATAGAAATTCCAACACATGACGGATAAAATGTGACAATGTGTGAAAATAAAAGTGCAAGTGATCCTTTCTTAATTTAGGTAACCTCAAAAATAAAAATTTAATAAGTAATTCAAACTTGTTCAATCGGCCTGGATTAGTTGACTTTGAAGCCAGTACCTTTCTTATTAAAAGGTAGCCCATAATAATTAAACATGATCACCCTCACCTATAATGTTATATTAATTTTAAATAAACCCCGTACATCCTCAAATACTTCTTCTTTTTTCTTTCCTTTTTATTGAAACCGAAGGATTATACTCACACCAACCCCAAAGTAAATTACACCAACGACTTGATAACATCAGGCGGACAGTGCCGCCATTGATGATTACAAACCTTTTTTTCTTTCTTTTTTGATCGAATTGATGATAACAAATTTAGCAAGCTTATCGTCTGCTTTACAAATTTCAATTACTACTTACTACACAGCATACAAAAGGTGATAGGCCACACACAACCTGCTCATTTAAAGTGGCACTTATTAGCGAGGACGGTTAACGCTTTCCTTAAATCGATAGGCCACCCTCAGAGCCACAGCGGTCTATTATTTACCAAACCTTCTTGAAGAAAACAGTGAAAATAGTAATCGCATAAAAATAAAAAAAATCTTCACACAAAGAACAACTGAGATTATCTCCAGTGAGGTTTCCCATGGTAAGGAATGTTGAACTACCTGGAGATGGAGGTGCATAAACAGCTACAAACCATTATAACCAAACCAACTGCATAGTAGTCACTTTAGTGTTTAGTCAACGTCTTAACATTCACCAAGGATCCTAACAAAAACTTGCTGATCTCAGCTGTACAAGTTTTGTAACGTTGGAAAAATTCTATCACCATGAGTCTTGCCAACAGTACGACGATGTTTTTGGCCGGACATTGTTTATTATCTACAGTTGGGTTAACCGTTTCACGTTCATTAGACCAATAAACATACTTCAACAGTTTTTCTCCTTCACCAATAAATCTTGTCCCTATGAATTCCTCTGGATTCTCAAATATCTTTGGATCTTTAGTAGCGAACGGCTGATATCCAAATAACATTTCCCCTTTCTTGACTTGATAACAAGCATCATGACTGTTAATTACAAGATCTTGTTTTGCTCTCGCGTACTGATAGGGTACAGGCGGTTCTATCCTAAGAGCTTCATACACCACAGATTTTGTCAAAGTCATTTTCTCTATTGATCCTAGAGTTAGAACTCCGCCTTCGGATTCAATAACGGTTCTGATTTCTTCCGCAAGATCTTTGTGTAGCTTTTGGCCTCCTAGACATAACCATTTCATCAAAGCAGGGAAAAGAGCTTTCATTCCACCATAAGCATTAAATCCAGCAAGAAAAACAAGATTGTGACAAGCTTCCTCCTTGGATAAACCTAGTGTTTCGGCTTCGTCAAGAATTGATGTTGATGAAGTATAAATGACATCATATATCTTTTGGTAATCAGATTTCACAAGAAATGATGGATATGAAAAAGTATGCAAGAAAAGATCTTCCACAATACTCATGATCTTAGGTAATCCTAGAGTTATCAATGGATGAAGTTGTAAGACCAGCCATTTTGTTATCATTGATGGACCCTTGTTACCGAGCATCGTATCTGCAGGATTAATATCGAAAAAAATACGAAAAACTAAATCGAAAGCCATGTTGTCATTTAAAGTGTTGAAATTAGCTGAACCTTTTTCAGCAACATCAGCTTCCAGACCATCGAAAAGAGCATTGAAACATCTCTGCGATTCCGGAATAAACTTATCATGACGAGACGCTATTAGACTGAGAAAGAGACTTTTAAGTTTCCTGTGTTTTTCTTCAGAAGGATCTAGATAAGCACAAGTTCTACACCCACCAGTGAAAGATAAACAGGGCATGAAAGTACCATCAAGCACGTTTGACTTTTCGACTTTAGAAAGATCGAAAAGAATTGGAAAACTAAGAGCATCAGCGACAACAATGACTTTAGGGTCTGAAACCTTGATGAACTGGCCAGGAAGCATGTTCATTCTAAAAACACTTGACTTGTATTTCTCCATACGAGATTTAATGAATTCATCGTGACCTTGGAAGTAGTTATAATTGTAACGATCTAAAATTGGACCAATAATTGGTAAACCATAGTCTCCTGGGATTTCCTTTAACGGGAGGTTCAAGGATTGATCATCAGAAGAAGCCATTGTTGCTTGTTTTGGTTCCCGGTGGTGACTGAGGCCGGAGTACAATGAGAAGAATAGTTAATGGGTAGAAATGATATAAATCATGTGTATGATAGTTGATGGGTAGAGATGATATATATAGAGAGAGACTGATGGAGTGGACAAGGACGCTAATGGAATTTGTTTGTTTCTTATGAGAATAATTGTCTCACCCATCGTCTGGGGTTCCTTGGTTTGGGTTTCGCACTCGATAAGCTTTGGACAACCATTCTCTTTGTAAGTCATGTTTTTAAAGTTAATATCATGCCAATATATCAATGCGGAGTTACAACAGGACATTAATATTATGCCAATATGATGACTACACACCCGATTAAGATTGTACATATTAGACCTAAAACAGACTGCATGTGAGAGGATGTGTTGAGATAACACGCAATGTTTGGATTTTTTGGATTAGGCATATGTAAATTTCTTGCTATACGTGCAAGTATTCAACTAGTTCCATTTTTCACGACAAGCTGCCCCAGAGCGGGCACATGCTTGATTAAATCTGGATCTACTACCTAATACTAATAATGTCAACGGGAAATGTATAACTAAGTAAATTTGGAAAAAGCCAGTTTGTGGTTACTGATATCATGGAGAATATACATCTTGTTTTTTCATTTTGAACCGATCAGCGGGGATTTAAATATACATATTGCCTGTACAAAAAACCAAGACCTTGTGATGTCTGGTGCTCATTAGTGGTCCTTGTTTAGTTGTTTATAATTATAGATTAGAAAGAAAAATAAGGGTTTATTTTTTTTAACTGGCCAGATGACCATGATACAATATCTCACCAAAAATTCTTAGGTTGTCGATTTTTATTTTTATTTTGGTTATCAAAAGAAATAATTGTTAGATCAGAACAACGGTGGATGGCCAGTCTTCAAGTTCAAAGCAATATGACATAACTCATGAGGATCACGCACCGTTACTTATCCATCTGTTTCAAAACTAAATTTATATTCCTCTCGTCTCAATTATGTAAATGGGAACGCAGTTTTTGTTCTTTTTTCTAATCGAAATATTGAGTTCGTCCAAAGAACATACCAAGAAAAGAACTAAAATTATTTTATGTTTGAAGATATCATTTGATCGAGATTAATTATTATTTAGAAAAGAGTTGGAACTTGGACGTACTATGTTTACATGATATTCAAGAGTGACTATTGATATTGTCGAGATTTGTTTGTTGAGCATAGGAATCTTTCTTTGGCCCTCATTGATCATGCATAACGTGATTTCACGAAAAATATATACATGTGTAGTTGTCATGCTAATAGTTCAAACAAGAAAAAGAAAAGAAGGTGTCGAAGTTTTAGTACCTATGATAAAAATGCAACAGGTTTTGGGCATCATTTGACTAGAGCACTGCTTATTTAATAAGATCTCAGCCACATTGTGTAGTAGAATGCAACAGGTTTTTGGCATGATTTGACCAGAGCACTTCCTATTTAGTAAGATCTCAGCCATCATTAACATGAGCTGGATCCTTAACCTTAATTATGATCTTCCTTTTTCATTGGCCAGTGGAAGATACATTGAGTTGGTTGTTTCTATGTTTGGTTAATTATTCTTATGACCCTAGAAAATATGGGTCTTACTTTTTGGCCTTAGGGTAATAAAATAATTATGCAAATTATTCTCATCACCCTGAAAAAATTGTTATTATGGGAAGACCAAAATAAGAACAATTAATTGGGAGATACACGGAATAATTGGGGGATATTACCGGCATGGTTTTTCAATGCTGGCAATCCATCGACCAGCCGGCAGCATCAAAAAACCATGCGAAGAATATTCCCGAATTAATCCATGTATCCCCCAATTTGGTGTTCCAAAATAACCTTTTAGTTGTGGGTATTTCCTACACAGATTCTAGTTGTGCATATTTTAGCATATATAAAAAGTTTTGGGTATTTCCTACACAGATTCTAACTGTGTATATTTTAGCATATATAAAAAGTTGTGAATAATATCCGCACACTAAAAAAAATACTATGAATAAAAGTTGTACTCTAAAAATTCTATGGATAATATCTGCACACTAAAAAAAATACTATAAATAATATTTGTACTCTAAAAAAGTCTGTGGATAATAGCTGCACATTAAAAAAAGTTGTGAATAATATCTACACACAAAAAAAAAATACTATGAATAATAGTTGTACTCAAAAAAATTATGTGGATAATATCTGCACAATATAAATAAGAGAAAAAATTCTAGAAAAACGAATATTTGATATTTGTATTTATGCTCGTTGCGTAGGTCTTTCAAAATCCTTTCTAAATATATAAAATTTGTCAAATTCTTACGTGTGATTTTTTAAATATGTTATATTTAAGTTGGTTTGACACTTATACCGTTAAAGAATATAGTTTATGTACATAAGGTTATTCTTGACATTAAATATTTTATCTAATGACATCTTCAAATATCTTTATTCATATTGCTCTCCTTGTTTTTTGAACACCAAATTGGGGGATATGTTTATTGTAGTTGCCGACATGGTTTTTCAATGATGCCGGCATGATCGATGGATTTCCGGCATTAAAAACCCATGCCGGCAGCTACAGTGAAATATCCCCAATTAACTATTCTTTTTTAGGGGTCATTTCAATAAAGTGGGTTAAAGAATTTTCAAATGAGTTTTAAACCCAAAGTCATTATAGTAAGAAAGAGTGAGGAGGGGGCCAAACACTTAATTCCCACTTCTATGTTTTCCTGCTATGTAAATATTTGTTTGGGGCCTTTCCTCGGTATTTTCTTCTCATGCTTCATAAAAAACTCTTTTACGTAAATTGTAGTGTACTATTTTTCTTTTCCTTTCTGACGGATTTTTTTTAATCTTAGTTATATAGCTCATGACTTTACTCAATGGCGAATCCAGGACAATAGTTTAATAGGGACACGTTTTGTTCTTGAAAATCATAGTGTCACATGAGAAAATTTCTTACACCGATTGATGCAAAGCTTAAGTTACAATACTGCAAGACCATTTAAACAGGAAATTATTATATTTGTGAATGGAATTAAATTACTTACTTCCCTTTTTCATAAAATAGGGATTGAAGTGTCTTATAATAAAATTCCTTAATTTCATGTATTGTTCCAATTTCCGAGAGTTAAATGAGATACATAATAGAGTTGGTTTGAATGGTAAATAGGGATTGCATTAAGAAAATATATGTAGATATTTTGTAACTCTCAAAATTTTGTGGGGTCCAATGTTGAGAAGTATATAGTTTTTTTTTTTCATAAAAGAAGAGGAAGAAACCCTCTAATCATTACATTTCACATATTCTTTCCAAAATTGGGATGAGGATTGACCAAGGAACAGTTTCATCAAAGAACTAATAATTGAAAAAGTTTAACAAGCATTCTAAACCCTCGCCTTTCCATCAGTTTTGGAGATTATAGATATTATAATAAGCTGCAGTATGGGCTGCCCACATTACATTAGTTCCACTACAAAAGAATAAGTTCCGAAGTTTATGAATGTTCTAATAATTCAGAAAAAATATATTAGCGCCTATGGTCCCAAGTACCCCTTGAAATCATCCTCAGTTTTATTTGTCATAACCCATTTGATCATGGTCTATATATTTTGACCAAAATTTTGAGTTTGACTTTTTTAATTGCTATTCATAGCCCAAAAACTAAGTAGGTGAGTTGTTTACATAACCTAATAATTATTCAGTTTTCTTACTTCTTGTTAGTAAAGTAATTATTATTATTTTAATTATTTCAATATTTCTCTAATAAAAGATAAGTCTAATGTGTTTTTGTTGAACAATCATATCCATCAATTTCAGGCCCAATATCACTAAGAGAGTAGAAAATGGCAACCATGCAATATGGCCCTTGGTTAATTGCTTAAACAGTACTCGATGGAAAATAAGTTACCACCAAAGTCAAAGGTTGACCTTGACCAAGGGTAACCCAGTTTCCGCCGAATATTTCACAACTAACAGAAGCCACGCGATTTTCCCCTTCATTTCTCCTTCTCCTCTGCCTTATTCTTCAAAAAAAAATTAGAGATATATTGAAGGTGTTGGACGTATTCTAGTGTGAAATTAATATGGTTTGTCGTATACTCAAAGGTGATTCTATTACATCTTTTAATTTTGAACCATCGACACACAATTCAAAGATTAGTAAGTATATTCTTGATCTTAGGTTGGTTAATTTCAACATATACAACTAAATCATAACATTAAACATAAAAGTAGTTACAAACCTATGATTATAACTAGTTGTATAATGGATCACCTGGACCAGACGGTTACTAACTTGAATTGATAAAGTGGCATGGCCTGTGATTAAGAATGATTTTAATAGCTGCAATCACGAGATTTCGGGAAGAGGAAAGAATGGATTAGGGACCCAACTGTATTTTTATAAGTCTGATTCGTAGCAAAGAAGAATCTAGTATGCCATAACATTTTAAACCTATTAGTGTGGTCGGAAGCATGTACAAAATTGTGTCCAAGATATTTGCAGAGAAGTTTCAAGATTGTTTTGTCAGAGTTTATTTCAGATTATCAAGGAGCCTTCATCAAGAAGAGCCAATGAAATCCTCACAACATGAGAATTGATTGATGCATGACCAAAAACCTAAGTCCTGAGGGTGTTGTGTAAATTGGATATAGAAAAAGCCATTAATAATGTGAATTGGCATTGTCTGGTTAAGTTGTTGGAAGGAGCTGGTTTTGGCGTGAAACAGAAATTTTGATTTATTGGTTCCTATATTCAGCTCAATCTGTCATACCCCAGAAAGGTTTGAGACAAGGAGATGTAGTATCTCAATTTTTATTTATCTTAGTAGTTGAAGTACTCGCTAAGCTGTTTAAAAAGGATGAATCAATGAACATGATTTTCGGGTTTAGCATTAATACTAAGATTAGTGTGACTCGTCCGCAATTTGAAGATGGCATGGATGCTAAAGAAGATATGGTAGAGAAATTGGTGATAGTTTTGCAAATTTATGAGCATATTACAGGTATGAGGGTAAAAGAGTATTGTCATCAGCATTGGTGCAAACCAGAACATTAAAGACCTTATTGACATCATGGATTGCGAGGTAGAACTTCTTACTTTTAAATATATTGTGTGTATACCATATTCCATATGTTCTCCCAAACTCAAAGGGCTACTACTATTTTAAGCATCAAGCCCAAGTCCAAGTCCAGTAAAAATCTAAAATGTATACCACTGCATCATTAAGGAGATGCTCTATCAAGACTTTAAAAATGTAACCTTAACCTCAAGACTATGGACCCCAACTTGCTCATGGTAAGTGGCTCGTCCCAATAAGACAGAGGTCTAGCGGTCGAATCTCGTTAGATATCCCAACGTGGACCTAACTTGAATATTTTATCAATGAATTCCAAGTTCCCTCTCTTATGTTTTATCTTAGTAGTGAGTTTATCTCTACTCGGGTGTGGTTGTTAGTTTTTTAGCAACTACATCTTGGAATGCCTTTACATACAACTATAAAACATGTATGGGAGTGCATAGTTGGAAAAACTCAGAAGAAGCTAGCAACCTGGAAGAGAAAAAAAAACTTCAAAAGATGGGTTAACTGTTCCAATCAATAGTGCACGAGTTAGTTTATTTGTCTAATTCATGACTCTTCTTCAAATGCTAGTGGGTATGGAAAAGAGAATGACAAAAATCATGAGGGATTTCTTACGGGGTGCTACAAAGGAGAAAATGAATATTTTTTGGGTGGCAAGAGAAAATTTGTGCAAGCATAAGGAGTTGGGAGGCTTGGGAATTAGGAACTTTAGAAAAACTAATAAAGCCATGTTGGTCAAATGCAGCTGGAGGTACACACAAGAGAAGAATGCCTTATTTAGCGAGGTAATTCAGCAAAATAAAAAAAAATGATTTTGATGATTTATTGTATAAAGAGTACAAAATATTTCATGGAATGGGTTATTGGAAAGGTATTGTTAGAGAATCACTCGGTCAAACTCACAAGTTTTGATATGTAAATCTTGTTGCCAATTTTAGTTGATCAAAACTATATCTTGATTTATAGTCTACAAAGGTCACTCTCGGACTTGGATTAGAGTATGATATAAGTATCAGAAATCACTGAATACCTTTGCTGAATGACAACGAAGATGTCAACAAGGACTCCATCAACACAATGTGGAGACTAATTTCTTTTAGAACTCTTGTTTATTCTACCTTTCTAATCTATCGATACAAAATGCTCACTCTTTCGAACAATTTATATGACGGTAAATATCCTTTTGTGTACACACCTGAGAAGTTTTGTACCTAAGATTTTAGTGAGAATAACCTTTCAACCTGGAAAGGTCCCTATGTTATAGTGAATGAAAATACAAATTCAACAAGGCAGGAACCACCCGATTTTGAGTTACAGCAAAGAAGTTATGAGTGATTCATTAAAGCAACATCTGTGATGTGTGGCTAAGGTTGATCTTGTGAATAAGAAATAGTACACGAACTTTTAATAACGGTTCGCGAACTAAACTGTAAATACATGACTATATGCTTATTTTGGTCATGTACTTGGTGTTTCCTATTCTAGGCAAGATGGCTATTCTTCCACACAATCTATTCCATATTTTGATAGTTTCTAAAGGGGAAAAATTATCTCTAGCCCAATTTTTTTATTTTTTGCTTATCTCAAGCCCACTATTAAGAATATATATAAACAACCCATAATTAATTGTAATTATACAACTAACCTTAATAAAGAAACTAATTTTAATTATTTTGTTAAATAAAAAACGTGAAATTAAAATTTTCTTTTAAGACAGTTATGAATAAACGTGATAAATGATAATCCCTATAAAATCTTCCTAAAAACTCTCCTACGAAATCTACTTTTAAATTTTGTTTATCACTCCATAAATTTCTCATTTTCTAACTTATTTTAAGGTAACTTATAAATATGCACATTTGACCATGAGAATTTTAGTTTTCACAGTTTAGTGATCGAAAATTCTAATTTTCACAATATATGGATAATTGCAACTTTGACATGTCAGAGTCAATTGCGTTTTGTAAAAACCAGAATTATCACTTATTTATTCAAAAATATACTTTTCAAATTTAGTGAGAATTGCAATTTCCCAACCTATTTTTAGAAGTTATAACCAAAAACATTGACGCCACAATTATTTTAGACTGTGAAGCTAAGTAAAAAAGTGTATAAGAACTTTCAAAACAAACTAGAGAACGGGGTATTCATCACCAATTTGTAGAATTATGAATACAAGTACAACTAGCCCATTAACAAGCCTTTGAGCTCAAAAAAAAAAAAACAATGAAACAACTATTAGTATGAAGATAATCCCACATGTGGAAGCACCAACTATATGAATCCATTAAGGATCGAAGTTAGTATGGGATGGCGGTATCTGATGACGATGTAGTTATATATAATGGTGGTAGTAGTACGCAATGACTGAATAAAAGATGTTCGGTGAAGACTCCTTGAAGAGGCAAAGAAATAGTTTCCATGGAATTCCAGGGAATTAAGTTAAAAACAAACTTTAGACCACGCTTTTTATTAGATGGGACTATAATTCTATGGAATTATGTTAGTTATCAAAAGAGGGAAACAAGATATTTTCATGAAAAAACGGCTAATTCCATGAAATTAGATGTTCAAACGCAACCTTAGGGTTCCTATTTATAAGTCCACTCTAAATCTAAAGTTAATCGTATGCCATTTCGTGGATTCATATTCATATGTACATGGGGAAACCCGAGCAGGGGCGGAGCCAAAGGCTGGCTAGACCTGGACGTAGCCCCCCGTAAATCTTGGAAAACTTCACTTAGGTAGCTAAAATATGCACTAACCGAGCGATTTTTAGTTTTAGTCCACCATGATCCAGAAATTTAGCCCACTAAGTTAAATCTAATCCACCAAGTCTAAGTCTGTAGTTGCGGAAAATCCCTCAAGTACACCCATTGTAATGATAATAACACAAAGCTTAAGTTATGTTGATCAACTCAAACATTAATGATATTGTTCACCACTTTGACACTAATATGATCTTCTGAAACACTTTGTATTAGATGTATGGTGTTCTCACAGTGGATTCAAGATGAGTTTGTATACAATAATGGAGATATACAAAGAGGAATGCTAAGATCTAAGATGAAACTTGTTTTCTCCCTGATAACTTCTCTCACTTATCTCCCTCAACTGGTCTCTCTCTCTCTCTCTATCATTTTTGGGCCCTTATATAGGCAAATGAATCGATAGAAGACAACCATGGTTCACGTGCAAGATCTCAGTTGAATGATTCTGTTTCAGTTTGTCTTATTCGTCAGGCTTTTGGAAGCTGTCTCTGTCTGTCGCGCTACTAATTGGTCCTTCGTGCTTCTTATGATAAAGTTAGTTACCGCGATGTCTTTATCGTGCAGTTGTTCTTCGCGCTTTTTCTTTATCGCGTGTTTACTCTTCGCCTTACATCTTGGTAATTGTTATATCTTCGTGCTTAAGGTTGTTTTGATTAGAGCGAAGTTGTATATTTGCCTTGTGCGATATTTATCCCCCTATATTTTACTTCTTCTCGCGTTGTTCTTCCGAAAGTGGAATAATGCAAGAATTCCGGTCAAACTTCGCGCCAGTCCTGTCTTTTCATCTTCTTTGTATTACCCAACATATTTCCGTATTTTCCGCGTAACCGCTACACATGTTGACGGTTTTCTCCTTTTCCGGCGGTGCGTCTTTATTGCTTTTCTTTAGATGAATACCTAGGAGAGGGTTAGAAAATCTTTTATTTTATTCTCTACTATCTTCTTCTTCTTCTTCTTCTTCTTCTTCTGTTTTGACTTATTCTTTTCTTTCAAGCTCTGCAACTTCCTTGGCAGATCATAGTGTGTTTATCCCACCTGCTGTTATGTTATCTCCACAGTGAGTTTTTGCCTCAGCTCTCTGTATTTTATATCTTTCTGGCATGACCGTTATTTTTTATTTCCGCCATTATTTCTTTCGAGTGTTTTGTTTTGTTTAGTATTACCATATTTATTCCTATGCTTAAATGTGCAGATTCGAGCGTGAATCGATCAAGAAGTTGGAAAAAAATCTCCAAAGTTTTCAAAGAGATTCCACACTTGTGATTCTGGAGGATTCATCTTCTATTACTCTGCTGAATGAAAAGAGGGTTCTTAGAGAACAATGGAGCGCGAATGACATGCTTCTCGCGCTTGGAAAATTGAAAGTGGGTCTTCCTCTTCTATTTTATGATTCCGAGATTCCTGCCGGCAGTAAGCCACCCAATAATCTTAAGGTGGAGTATTGTCGTGTTTTCTTACGGGTCGGGCGTGGTCATTGCAAGCATGATAGTGTGTCCTCTCAGTTGTTTGGTCCTCAATTTGATCCTCGGGTCACCATACGGAAAGAATTATCCGTTATCCTCGACAATTCATGTTTAGAAGAGTCGGGTTCTTTATCCAAATTTATTGTTGGAAGGATGTGTTTCGCTATTGTACATCCTTTTAGCATTTTGTTGTGAGTTGGAATGATCAGAGGCGATGTTGGGTCTTCTTCTTGATGGGGAAAACTGAATGGAGGCTCGCGAGTAGAGATTTTTGTTATACTTTCTTTTGTACCTTCTCCTTTTGTTGTCTGCATGGTTTCTGGGCGTTTCCTAGCTTTAGGGGCGTATCATTACTTCGCAATTGTATTTCTTTTCTGCACTCAAAATTTGGAAATAGATAAATATATGAAATCGAATGCTATTTATTTTCCTTTATGTTAATTTGTAGAATGTGTGAAATTTGCAAAATATTCCTTAGCATGCTTTAAGGTTTTTTAGGTGTCTGACTGAGGATATGGAAAGCATTTGGAATTTTAGTATTCCTCTACTTGCCTCTGCTTTCCACCTTCGAAGGAAGGTTTCTTCTCTAAACAACATGTTTGATCTTAATATGAAATATGTCGTGCGAATGGTACGAATATTCACATATGCGAACTAAACGATAATGTTATGCGAATACTGGATTCATGCTTACGCGAATATCGAAATGGTGCGAATTATTAGTTAGGGCTAAAGCTAAACTAATTCTTTCCTCTTGCTGCATGCGAAATTATATCATGGGTTTTATGCGAAGTGAACCTTTACCACTATACTATAATGTAACGATGGCATGGATATTTATGCAAGTATAATTTATCATGTTAGATTTGAGCAAATTACTTCTCATGCGATAGAAATCTCTTTAAAATGTAATAATACTTATCTTGATGAAAGCGCGTCTCCTTATTGCTCTTTCGTGCCTCAACACGATTTTTCAGTGCCTCACTTTTCTTCGCATTCAATTGTGATTTATGTTGGCGTGACTTTTGATGAATTTTCTTATAGGTCTTATTTGCCTCCTAAGTTAGGTCTTATTTCCTTCCCCCGCATAGAGAACTTAAAGGACTTATGGTCTCCTTGGGCAGGGTCTTCAATATTGGGCGAAGAAATCTCAGTTCCATGTGCTCTTGCGAGTCATTGGCCATCGATCTCGCCTTATCTGTGTTAGTATTGTTACCTCCTGAGGTTGTATTTGTGACAATATGCCAGGCCTTAGATACTCCCGTGAGTACAAGCCCCAACACATTGTCGTATTTGACACAATTCAGCTCCCTAGTGGAGGGTGCCGTCCCTTTACTTCCCCCTGAGTTTCCCCTTCAAGGAGGTCACCCCTAACCATTTCAGTTGGGCTCCTCCCGTCCGGTCATGTGATAATCAGTTGTTTTGGTGATCTCATTCCTTACGCCTATGTGGCTTATGGGTACAAGATCACACCCTAGGTAGGTTTACTCGGGACCGAGTGTATCCAAGCCAGGATCTCCTTCTCCTCCACTGGTCATGTTTCTACACCCCATGTCAGGGAACTTATTCGATGAGTTGTTCGTTCTCAGTGGCCTCCGACGGATAGGCTTTTGTTTCGCCCCAATATAAGTGACTTTTCAAGGATTTTCCCAATATAACGCGCATTAGGGCTTATGGTCGCCTGATCAAATTTTAGATAGTGGTAGTAAAAGGTTCGTTGAGACTTGTGAAAGCAATTGATTTTAGACTTATTTAAACTAAAAATAGAGAAAATTTAAATCCAAATTTGTTTTCAAGATTGAAAATAACCAAGACACTAGATTCCACTATTACACATGAATGAATGATGGTAAAAATTCCAAAACTCTAATTATCTTTAAAATCTCTTATTTCTTAATTCACAAATAATCAGGCATATTCTCAAACATTAATTGTATTCCTTAAGCATAGATTATCTAAACAAAGTATAACCTATCTAATTGAATCACAACTAATTAAAAAAATTATGCAAACAATTAAAATTCTGCAAAGCAGTGATTTGAGTGAATTATAAAATGCAAATTAGAGAAAAGTAAAATAATTACCAATTATTCATGCATCAATAGCTTCCTCCGTGCCTTGGTTACGCGAGAATTAGCTCATCATCATGGAAACACGCTCAAAATTCATCTTTATTGCTCAAAAATGGTGTTCACAATAATGAAATGGGAGAAAAACAATAAAACCGGGTTTGTAACACTTTTATTTGTTACAAACCGAGCTGTTACAGAGATAGATAAAAATGAAGTGTTGTTATCACTGTAGCAATACGACCCACAAACAATTGTCGTTGTCACTATTGGAAAACGACGGTTCTGCGTGCATCTTATGTTCTTCGTGTTCTTCACAGCAGCAGAAAATGGAGTTTTTCTGCCACTTGATTTCTCGACTCTCTGGTTCTTCCTAACTGCTCCCAACTCTCACTACCTCTTCTCAGCATCCCCAGAAGCGTATATATACCCATTTGGACCGAGAATAAATCATAATCTCGGAAATCAATCAAACATATTTTCTTTTACTCCCATGCAAGATACGGAATCATATCTCTGCTCGCTAAAATCTTCAACTGACACACTCCAAATTGACTGAAACACGTTCCAGAATGAGTAGACAACGTTGTAGACTCCTTCATTGCTCCAAGAATAGCCAGAAATCCCGAAAATCTCTCTCTGCATACACGAACTTCCCTGTATTCGTCCCACCGTGATTATAGCCCAATTTCTTCAAATATGAAGGACTTACCAGTCCTGTGTGAGTGTAACAGGCTGGAATAAGTCGATTGGAGTGATTGAATCTCGCCACAGCTCCTCCAAATTCAAAACAGAAAACTCCGCAGGTGAACAAAATTTGAACCTGCATTTTCCCGCCAAATTTGTTTAAACCGTGAAGAAGAAGGGTGTCCCCCTAACCAAGCCGGGGGTGCGAATAGCAGGTGCCCAACTGAGGTGCCCCTTATCCAAACTGAGAGTCTGAATAACAAATATCCTCCAGGGGTGCTCCGCATAATTTTTCAAGACGATTTTTCCAAAAATGTTTATTTCCCAAAAATACCTACAAACACATAAAACACCATAATAAGTACAAAATTGGGTACTAACAATATACACAATAGAGATGAAAACAGACACATAAATGCGTCTATCATCGCCTCTTACATAATTGTGCTAAATCGTCGTTGCACAATCATGTGAACTAAGTTGACACGCCAAAATTGGGTACCCAGCCTCCCTAAGTAGAGGTTTTAATATGTAACTTTGCTGCCCCCTATTGAGGTCTTACTTGATTTTCGTATAGACTTTGTTTCACCTTTGGCTTGTTCGCATTGCTGGAGAAGTGCTTTTATATTGGAAATATTTTATCAGGTACATTTTTCATTTCTTCGCTTTCTTCTGGCGGTACATCGCGTCACTTAAGGATGGTATCTCTTAAGATATAGACTGTTCCAAGGATGGGCGAGCGTGTTCTGCCCTTCTTTGTCAGTGAGCTCATACGCTCCATTTTCGACGATTGTTTTGACGATGTATGGTCCTTCCCAGTTCTTTGCGAGCTTTCCTTCTGATTCTCTTTGGTATGGTGGGGTTTCGCTCAACACTAAGTCTCCGACTTTGAAGTCTCTTGGCTTGACCTTTTTGTTGTATTCTCGAGACAGTCTTCGCTGATAGTTAATCATATGTTGTAGCGCGATTTCCCTATTTTCTTCCACATCATCAAGTTTAGCTAATATGAGATCCGTATTTAAGTTTTTCTCCCAAGCTTCGCGCTTGGTAGTTGGTATGATGTGGTAGCACAACTTCCACACCATAGGTTAAGCAGAATGGAGACATTCCAGTGGCTTCACGCCTTGTCGTATTGTATGCCCATAAAGTATTATGAAGTTGTTCGCACCATCCTTTGTGCTGGTCATCTAGTTTTTTTTAAAGTATATCCGCCAAGGTTTTGTTGGTTGCCTCATCCTGGCCATTGCTTTAAGGGTAGAGCGGGGTCGACTTGCCGCTCTGGATTTTAAACGCGTTAAGCAGCATGGCGATATTTTATCCTTCAAACTGCTTCCCGTTGTCTGACACTAATTACATCGGGATTCCGAATCTGCAGATGATTTGTTTAAATATGAAAGAGAATACATCGCAGTCTCTGATGTGTTGGGTCGCCCTTGTTTCGACCCATTTCGTGAAATAATCTGTTGCCACGATCAGGTATCTTCGCTATTTGCTTCCTTGTACGAGGGGTCCCACTATGTCCAAGCCCCATTTCGCGAAAAGCCATACACTTAATACCGAATTTAGGGTCCTTCCTGGTGCATGGATGCGTTTCCCATATCTCTGATATTCTTCGCATTTAGTGGTGATATCCTTTGCATCCTCATGCATGTGTGGCCAAAAGTAGCCTCGCCCCCTGGTTTTGAGTGCCATAGATCTCGTTCCGCTATGATTTACAGCTTCTCCATAGTGTATTGCCTTCATAATTTCAATACCTTCTTCAGGTGATAAGCACCTCAAGAGTGGTCCGAGGAAGGATCTTCTGTATAACACTCCATCGTGCAGCTCGTAATTCGTGGTTTTTCTCTTGATTTTATGTGCCTCTAATCTGTCGCGTGGGACTTCTCCATTTTGTAGAAACTTGCGTATTTGGGTCTGACAGTCTGTTTTATCGGTTTTCTTGTCTCTAGTATTATCTTCTATGTTTACTATATCTACAGCATGCCCCTCTGTGTTGATTGACGGCTGCATTAAGCTTTCAATGCGAATAAATCTTGTTTCGGGATTTACCATCATTGATAAGATGTACGCGAGTGCATCATCATACCGATTGTCCTTCCGGCATATGTGTCTCCAAATGATCTTTTGGATGCGATCTGAATACTGCTTTGCCAATTGTGAATACCTCTGTAGTGCGAGATCATTCACCTTATATCGCTCATCCATCTTTCGAATGACTAGCTGCGAATCACTGGTAAGTCTGATGTCGTCTAGTCCCATCTCCACCGCCAATCTTAATGCATGTATCACTGCCTCGTATTCTGTTTCATTATTTGTGGTCTTGTATTTCAATCTGAAACAGTGTATTATCCTTCCTCCTGTGGGCGAAGTGAAAACAATCCATATTCCATTTCCTTGACTTCCATCCACGAAAATTTCCCACCTCCTAGGGTTGTCTTCTTTCAGCAAGTCCTCCGTGTCTGCGCAATCTTAATCAACGTCCATCATTTCATTTGCGACATCATCTTCTTCTAATGGGAAGTCCGCGATGAAATCGGCGATTACTTGAGACTTTGGTGAAGATAGGACTTCATAGCTTATCACGAATTGCTCAATTTGCGCATTCCATCTCTCGATTCTTCCCACTCTCTTGGAGGATTTCAACACATACTCAATGGGCGTTTTAGTTAGTACCTTAACTCTGTGCGCGTGGAAATAGATGTGAAGCTTTTGAGTCACGTATACCAGTGCCAGTATCAGTTTTTCTATCTTGGCATAATTTTGCTCTACAAAGTTGAAGGTTTTGCTGATGTAGTAAATTTTCTTCTCTACTCCTTGTTCTGATCGGAGCAATACTGCACCGAGGGCATATGGCGTTGTAGCAAGATATATCAGCAATTCTTCGTTCGGTTTCGGCTTTTGCAGCATTGACAAGTTCGCCAGGTAGTCCTTTATATTTTGAAGGGCGGTTTCGCATTCTTTCGTCCATGCGAACTTGCTTTCTTTCTTTAAGATGTTAAAAAAGGTTTTTCATTTATCAGATGAACGTGAAATGAATCGCCCTAAGGATGCGATCAGGTCATTCAATTTTTGCACGTCTTTGATAGTGGCTGGCGAAGGCATTTCGCGAATGGCCTGCACTTTAACAGGATCGACTTGAATTCCTTCTTTTGAGACGATATAACCCAAAAAATTCCCAGATGCGACCCCAAAAATACACTTCGCAGGATTTATCTTCATTTTTATCTTTCGCATCCGCTAGAATATTTCCTTCAGATCTTTCGCGTGATCAGCTGATTTTTTGCTTTTGACCAACATGTCGTCGACATACACCGCCAAAGTGGTGGGTATCCATGGATTGAATACTTTCTCTACCATGCGTTGGTATGTGGCTCCCGCGTTTCTTATTCCGAAAGGCATTCTGGTGTAGCAGTACAGACCCCTTGGTGCGAAAAATGTTGTGTTCTCTTGATCTTCTTCTGCTAAGGGTATTTGGTTGTATCATGAGTAGCCGTCCATCAACGATATTCTTTCATACCCTGTGACCGACTCCACTTTTTGAGGGATGTCTGGTGGTGGATAACTGTCTTTTGGGCAGGCTTTGTTTAGGTTGGTGAAGTCGATGCAGATGCGAATCTTGTTGTTCTTTTTTGGGACTACCACCATGTTCGCGACCCATTCTACATATTTCGCGGGTCTTATTATCCATGATTCAATCATTTTTTGTAGCTCTGCCTCAATTTTCTCATGGTATACCGCTGCTATCTTTAGTATCCTATGCCTAACCGGTCTTGCTGCCGGGATGATGGCTAGCCTATGGCAGGCAAGGGAAGGATCTATGCTAGGAATTTCTCCCATACTCCACGCAAAGACATCGCAGTAGTCTTTTAGCAGTTGTACTAGATTCCTTTCTTGTTCTTCTTCTTCTTCCATTGTAGTCCCTAATTTTATTATTTTTGGTTCGGTCTCAGTCCCCAGATTGATGTCTTTCGTGGGATCTTAAGTAGTGAAACTTGGTATAGGTTCTCTTTGCGGAGTTGGCCCTTTTAACTGGTGCACGGGTTCTCCTTGTTTTTCGGGGATTTCGCTTGGAATTCCTTTTCCTTCAGCCGCCCTTACCATGTAGATTTGGAACTCTTTCTCCTTCTTTGCCTCTTTCGCTCTCTTCTTCTTTTCCTTTTTTCTCTGCTTTCGACCTTCATTATGTTGTACATTGAGGTCTCGGCATGCTTTCTCCTGCACATGATCTCCCTTGATTTCTCATATCCCATCATGAATAGGGAAGCGAACAAGTTAGTGGAAATTCGACGCTACTCCTCTGACCCCATGGATCCAGGGCCTTCCAATGATCGCATTATAGGAAGTGTCCACATCCACAACACTAAACGTTACTACCGTCTCTAACGATTTTATAGGTATAATCATTGTGATTTCGCCCTTGGGTTTTGTTGCCACACCGTTAAACCCAAAAATGTTGTATTCTGCTGGGGCAAGACTTGAATCTTTGTATCCTATCGCTTTAAATGCATGGTAGAACATTATGTCTGTCGAGCTTCCACTATCTACTAAGATTTTGTCGATCTCCCAGGTTGGTATCTCCCTTTTCACGCCCTTTGTGTTCTTGCGATCTGGCTTCATCATCGTGGTTACGAGCAAACTTTCTGTGTGCGATTCTCCACTTCCTGGGGTGTCTTCAGCACTTAACGCGATTGGTTGTGTCTGCCACTCTTCTAAGATCAAATTCTTTTCTTCGGGATATATCTCATATCCATTGAAGTCACGCTTATGAACTCTCCTTAGTACTTTGTCGTGAAACTCTTCAATGCCCTTTGTGGTCGATATGATAGAATTGCATTGTTGACGCCCCATGTTTCTTCTTATTCGTACCGGGCTTCGGTTTTCGCGCTGAGTGGTGCTTCTCCATTGTTCGCCCTGGTGATTATCTTCTTTCCTTTCTCTTCTCATGCCTTCGTGTGTCATCCCACAATTGCTTATCCATTCGCGCTTCCCTTTGTTCTCTTTCAGTAGTGTCTCTTTCTCTATGAGATCTTTTATAACTTTCCCCGTATTCTATCTCCAACTCGTACTCCCGTACTTTTTTCTTGAGATTGTGGTTCTCTATCTATAGCCGCCCATACTTGACTGCGATATCTACTCGTTCTGCAATCAACATCTTTTCTTTTTCTTTCCATTGCGCGAGCTTTCTCTCATATTCTTGCATGGTGATTGTTGCTTCTCCATTTTGATTCCTTTTTTTTCTTTTAAATCATTAAATTTATTACTGAAAATGGGCAAAAGTTTACAGTTACAAAGAAAACAGCTAGAGCTTAGTCTCAGCTGTTATTAACAAAAAGAATACTAAAACTGAATTTCAATTCTAAAAAAGAACATTTCAGTAGAATCTAAAGTATACTCCATCCTCATTATCCAAACCTCCAAGGAAATTTGGTTTTGCATCATAGTAATGAATTTCACCTTTTTCCAACAGCACTCCCTTTTTTGCTAATGTATCTGCAAAGAAGTTGATCTCTCTGTAAGAATGTCTAAAGTTGATTGAAGTGATACTCTGTTTAATATTCCTCCATCTATTCTCCACCACCCAAGGGATTCTGCCACTATGAAATGCTTCCAAAACAGCTTTAGAATCTAGGTTGAAACATACATCAAGTAACTTTTGCCTCACAGCCCATTCTCCTGCAACAATCAATGCCATCACTTCAGCTAGGTAATTAGTTGTTATACCAATACCACCTGAAACAGCTCCAACACAACCACCATTTGCACTTCTTGCCACAAAGCCAAAACCTGCTTTTCCTGGATTGCCTTTAGAAGCTCCATCACAACAAATAAGAACTTGATTTCTAGCTGGCAGTTTAAAGAAACATTGTTTAACTTCAGTACTTTGACTTTTAATCCCTGTAACACCAAAGAATAAGAAAACTTGAAGATCATACACATTCCCCCACATCTTCCCTTTAATTCTGGCACTGCATTCTTTAGTGAAGCTAACAATTCTTTGTTGAAATCTTGCAGTATCAGGTTTTTCACCTTTATAGATAATTATGTTTCTAGTTAGCCATAGTTCCACCAATACATTAAATGCACTAATGAACCATATCTCCTGAATAGTTGCACTCTTTCTTTTTGCAAAACTGAGAACCTCCTCAAATGTTGTAGGATTTAAGAATTGAAACACACCACACAACCAATACCATATATTCTCACTGAAATCACAGTGCCATAATATGTGGTCCATTGTATCTTGATTGTTCCCACATAAATGCATTTAGAAACTGTTTGAAATCCATTTTTCCTGACTGATTCTTCAGTTGCACAAGCTCCTCTCAGGATTTTCCATAAATTTGCAGAAGTGTAAGGATGAATGCAGGGATTCCATACCTTTTTTGACCAAGGCACTACTGGATACTTTGTCCTCACCAAATGAGCAGAGTTAGCCACTGAAAATTTGCCAGTAAGATCTCCAGTCCATATTCTCTTATCTTGACTTGCACTTATTGTTGGGAGTTCTGTAACATCAAAGTATTTATGCATGCATACTGGTATATGCCATTTTTCTTCTTGAATTAATTGCTCCACTTTCATATCAATATTTTGTTGCACATAAGCATCTTCAGCAAATCTTTCAATTAATGCATACTCCTTTATCCACTTATCTTTCCACACTGAAATGTTCTTGCCATCACCAACCAACCATCTACTTCCTTCATTGAACTCAGGCATTACCCATTTTATTCCTGGCAGAATAGAAGATTGTTTGTATGTATTACTCCATTCCCCGTTCTTGTTCTTATACTTTGCTCTCATGAAAGAAGTCCATTCCACATCTTCTGTTTCTATCTTCCATGGTAGTTTCAGCAGTAGTGCCTTATTCATTACCTCCAACCTTCTCAGACCAAGTCCACCTTCATCCACAGGAGTATTAATAGCATCCCACTTAACTGTGATCAATTTCTTTACTGCCGGGTCACCAGACCATAAGAAATTTCTAATTATCCTTTCACACTCCATGATTATAGTTTTTGGCCATTTGTATAATGACATAATGTATATAGGCATACTACTTAACACAAATTTAATAAGTGTTAGTCTTGTTGAAAAGGCAAGAAGCTTACCCATCCATCCAGCCAGCATTTTTTGCATCATTTCTACAATCTGATGTTTTCAGCCTTCCAGGATTGAGAATTACACCCAAATATTTATCTGGTAATTCTGATAGAGCCATCTGCACTGATTCTGCAATCTGTTTTCTTCTTGTGTCTGATGCACCTCCCACAAAGCATTTGCTTTTACTCTTGTTAACAACTTGACCAAAAGCTTGTTGGTAATTCACTAATAAGTTCATAAGATTAGCTAGTGATCTTTTATGTCCATTACAGAAGATGAATATATCATCTGCAAACATCAAGTGAGTTGGTTGACAGCCATCTCTATTCACTATTGCTTTTATGCTTCCATTCTGCACCATATGAGTAATATTTATACTTAATACTTTTTCAGCTAGAACAAAAAGAATTGGATACAATGGATCTCCTTGTCTCAGTCCCCTTCCAACTCCAAAGAAACCATTAGGACCACCATTAATGAGCACTGATATTTTACCTGATTCAAATATAGTTCTTAACCAATTAATGCCAACGTCTGAAAAACCAAATCTTCTCAGTACTTCAAAAAGAAAATCCCAACTTAGTGAGTCATAAGCTTGAGTAATGTCCAATTTGAGGCCTACATTGCCACCTCTTCTTTTGATATTCAATTCATTTACCAATTCTGAAGCAAGAACAATTTTCTCATGTATATTCCTTCCTTTTATGAAAGCACCTTGTTGTATTGAGATCATCCTTCCAAGCACTGTACTAATTCTTGAAGTTATAATTCTTGTAATGATCTTGAAGTTGAAATTTTCTAATCTAATTGGTCTAAAGTGATCAGCTTTCTTAGCACCTTGAATTTTAGGGAGTAAAAATAAGAAGTTTGAATTCCAACCTTTGGGTATAAAGCTGCAGCTCCAACAATATTGTATTGCTTTTACTAATTCATCTCCAATAACTTCCCATGCATATCTGTAAAAGCATCCTGGATATCCATCAGGACCAGGAGCACTATTAGCATCCATTGCAAAAACTGCTTCTTTTATCTCATCTGAAGATGGAATAACATCTAAGAAACAATTATCTTCCTCATTCAACACCTTAGGAATAAATTCAAAAATATTTTATGCAAACTCCACACCTCTTGCTTCAAATTTCTTTTCATAATGTGCAACTAGTATATCTGCAATTTACTTTTGATCAGTTACTAATGTACCATCTGCATTTTCCAATTCACAAATGTTATTTTGAGTTTTCCTTCTCCATCTCGATTCCTGTGGTTAGGTTGCTTTCTTTCCTTTTTATCGTCTAAAATGGTAGCTCGTGCAGATCTTCCCTTGCTGCTCTCCCCAATCCATTCTGTCTAATATCGCGTATCTTCTCTGGCAAATGTCTCCTCTGGTGTTTCTTTTCCTATTCTCCTGTTAACGCCTTCTCCTTGCATCACTGTTGAATAATTGATGGCTTACCTAACAACCATAGAGGTCCGGGTCCGGGAGGACCATAGCATATAACTCTGCCCAATGGGAGGAGATCAACTAGGGATCTAATATTGTAGGGACCGTCAGATTTTGACTTAGCATAAATTAATCATGGCTTCTACACATCACATGTAAAGGATATACGATCAGACACCGTCCATTACGCGCTGATGAAGAGATAAGAGTTCTTACTTCTTATTTTTCTCTAGTACAAGTCATCCGTTGGATGGATTCTTTACAAATTTGGGTTGTATACGTGGGTTTACTAATGAAACTTTGAAAGATTTTGTCAATTAAAAAGACATTCGAGATGAAATTATTCACGACAATCACACTCGTTCTAAGAAGCTTCCTAATGGGAAATCAATATTTGCAAATCAAAAATAAAATAAACCGGTTCAACAAAAACAAGTATACTAAAATTGCTTCAACAAAAAAAAAGTACACTAAAATTGAGAATCTCGAAAAAGATTTGTTTCCTTCTTTCCTATTTTATGCGGGTATGGAAAATGCTGATATAACCGAGGATTATGGTGATTCGGCCATCTCGGGCACGTTTAGACTTCAGGCTCTCCAGTCAGAGTTTCCTCGTATTTGTTAGAGGGATTTAGTCCTGGGATGAGCATATTCTTTTCTTGGGCCCATCACACAATTGTGTCAAGTTGGGTTGAGCAAACCAGTGTGATCTAGCGGATTTCAATATTTGGTCAACAATGCCTATGACCTAAATCAGTGAAAAATCTTTAGAACCTATTATTTCTCAAATGCAAAAATAGTTGTTTTATAGAGCTGGTGCTATAAAAAGTCTAAAAGTGGCACCAAAACGAACTATCATGGCCACAAACACAGAACTGTAGCAAACCTTTAACCAGATCATATGTGTATTGTTTTGGAGCAACAATAAGATACAAGAAATATTATCTATTTCAGGTTACTGAAAAAGTATATCGCAATACTTTTAACTTGGTGAGATCTCCATTCTTCTTCTGGAAATGGTTATACTGAGACACTTTTACCCATATGTCAGGCTTTTGTGTTGTTACTCCGAAAGTAACAACAAATGAAAGGAAAACTACCTATTGATTTGTTTTTCTTCTCCCAATTCGATAATAATTATGGCGATGTTATAATTTTTCATGTTTTGGGTTGCAGATTCAAGTGTCTATGGATCAAGTGAGTTGTGACTCATTTATTTTTAACGATGGAGCCAAAGATATGTTAAGTATGAGATTGGTTATTCAAGTTGCAGACTATGTTTATGTTTTCAAGAAGGTGTCCTCATTAGCGGATGCCGCTTCTTATTCTATTTGTAACTTCTCTATCATTTTCTAGCTGAAATAGTTTGTTACTGGAAAACGTATTGAACTTTGTTTTGAAAATAAAGGTTTAATCTGTAGCTACATAATTTGTTATGCAACTACAAAATGCCTGCATAATCTATTATGCAGTCGTGAAAATGGATGCATGTGCATTATGCAGCATCTTTATTTTATTAGCACTGAAATCAACCAAAAAATAGTTGCAAAGTTATGTAATTATAAAAGTGTGTACATAACTTGTTATGCAGTCAAAAAATGGTTGCACAATGCATTATGCAACCACTTTTTCGTTAGCACTGATATAAAAAATGGCTGCTTAATATGTGATGCTTTCGAGAAAATAAATCCGAGAAATGGCGGCATAACCCATTTTATGCAACGACTTTTTTGTTAACACTAAAATCAACCGGAAAATGGCTGCATAACATGTTATGCTGCTACAAAATATAGTGCACAACCTATCATGCAGTCGAGTAAATGACTACATCATGTGTTATTCATCTTTTTATCTCTTGAAATGTTATTATTTAGGTTTATACCGCGTCTTAGTGGTTGCATAATCAAATTATTGGATGCATGAACAAAAATATGGTTGCACAATATGGTAGGCATCCTTTGTGGTGGCTTCATAATGTATCATGCATTATGAAGCATCATATTTTTTTTATAGAATGTTATCTTTTAGGCCTACATATCTAGAATACAAAACAAAACTTGGATAAGTTATGCTAGATAAAGAATGACCGAGATTTTTCTAGGAGGGGAGATAAATCTACAGTTGTGGTTAGTTCAACCTAAATATCACAAGTGTTTTTCTAATTGCTCATAATAAATGATCTATTAAGTTTTTTTCATTATAAAGTG
Organism: Papaver atlanticum; assembly: GCA_023531105.1. Classification (NCBI taxonomy): domain Eukaryota; kingdom Viridiplantae; phylum Streptophyta; class Magnoliopsida; order Ranunculales; family Papaveraceae; genus Papaver; species Papaver atlanticum. The sequence goes on from JAJJMB010016912.1 coordinate 2,107,406, forward strand.
TTTTATTAATTAGTGTTTATATCTCTATCTCTTCTCAATCAATATGTATATAGACAAGGAGTTCGTGAACCTGATTGTTAAGAAGATTACTTAGATGATCTCAAAAATCAATATCCAAGATTAATCTAGTCACATCCGAATAATCCAATCAGAATTCTGCCAAGTAATAAAACTTGTTATTTATCTTTCAAGATACAAAATCTATAAGAAACTAGTCTAGTAATCGATCATAATTAGATGAACGTATCTACTAAGATTAAAAACGTACAACTTGCGTATATCCAATTATAAAGATATCAATATAATGCGGAAAAGGAAAACACAAGACAACGGAAGTTTTGTTAACGAGAAAACCGCAACTGCATAAAAATCCCGAGACCTCGTCCAAATTAGAACACCAAGCTGTATTAAGACGATACAGATACTAGATTACTATCAGAATTCAGACTGGAATGTAGTTGAGACCTAATCCACCCTCCAAGCGGTTGAGTTACAGTCACGCTCCTTACGTCTCTTGAACCTCGCAAGGCTCTACGCAATTGATTCCCTTAGCTGACGTCCTTTACAACCTAAGAGTTGCTTAAACCTAAGTGAAGACTTTTGATACCAATCTGCCTCTAACAGATAAGCCTATTTGATTTCCCTTTAAATCAAAGATCAAGGCTTGGAAATCTGTTTGCAATAGACAATGATAGCAAACCTCACAATCCGAAATACTTACATTCACTTAGATGAGAAGCCTGAATCTTTTACCACCTCTAAAGAACAATCTCCAACTTATCAATTAAGATTAATTTTCAGATGTTTATCTTAAGGAATCACAAAATCTGAGACGAAGAGAACTTTATGATTTCTATCTATCTTGTCTGAAAGAGATTAGGAAAACCTCGATAACAGAAAAATAATAGGAATTACGAATTATCAAGGTAAAGATAGTCGAACCTAGCTTCACGAATCCCAAAATTGAAGTCTTTCAGTTGTAAACCTAATTATGTTTCTCAGAGGAAACCTAGGTTCGTTATGGAAGAATCTAGCAATCAGTTAGGACAAAAAGTCTCGGAGATTAATTTTCTCAGTTGAAAGAGCATCTCTATTTATAGTTTTTCAAGACTGAGGGTTGCTTAGAATTCAAGCTAAGATAACTTGAGAATCAAGCAAACACTTTCTTTGTTTAGATGAAACACCTATTAAGGATTCAATTAAACATGTGAGAAATAGTCTTGAAATACAATAGAATAATATACACTATGGTCCAGTTACGGAACCTTGTATAATGACTGTTCGGTTTGGCAAATATGCTGTGTGAACAATAAGCAATTGATGTTCATTTAAACACCTAGGAATTTAATCATGATGCACATACTTAAGTGATCAATAAAGTCTTAGAAGTGTTTAAGAGAGTCATAGCAATGCGAAACATATTTAAAAAATAAGTCTTCAAGCATCTGCTAAATTTTGCTGGAGACGTTGGTGAAACGGTTCGTGAACCGTGGGGCTTGTTCATGAGTCAGGGTGCTACGGTTCGTGAACCGGGTTCGTCAACCCTACAAGACTCGAACTCATATGGCTACGGTTCGTGAACCGGGTTCGCCAACTACTAGCTTTTTAATACCAACACAAAAATTCAGTTCATGACAAAAATTCAGTTCATCGCGGTTCGTGAACTGTCCCCTTAATACCAACACAAAAATTCAGTTCATCGCGGTTCGTGAACTGTCCCCGACCAATATTACGGCGGTTTGTGAACTGTCCCCGACCAAAATTACGGCTTGAGAACTGGTTCTCCAACCTTCCCTGTATTTCTGTAAATCATATATATATGGTTTTCAAAGTGGTTTTCCAACCTACCCTGAGCAGAAACATCAGACGTTCATGAATTTCTCTCTTATGATGTTTGAAACATTCCCAAATGATAAAATCACTATATTGGTGATTTCCAATTCATCCAAAAATTAAATCTTAAACAATAAAAAAATTCGAACTAAAAATTTTAAGTACCGTTGAACATCTTTGCTAGAATCATAATTCAAGATTTTTAACAAGACAAGCTTGACTTGAAATTTCTTCTTTGTAAATGATAAGTGTATATTTTACTATACTTTTGTTATCAATTCCATGTTTGTATTTGCTATGTTTCCTTCATATTACCTTGTATTATTGTGACGGACCAGAGAATTTTTGCTCCCAATGGGTCGGGTTACGACCCGCTTGGCAAGCTCCGACTCTCTGATACGCCACTCAAGTAAAAAAATTGTTCATTCATAACCCTGCACACGGTAGAAGTTTCATTAATCTCAAGGTTAGAATTCTATGAGCATATGTCCCATACCATAATACTCATAAAATTCCACAAGGGTTTCAATTTCCAAAAATAAGAGTCGGCCGGTTGCCAAAATAAAAGACGGCCAATTGCCGAAAATAAAATATAGCCAGTTGCTAAAATCAGAGACGGCCAGTTGCCAATGATAACAGGCGGCCATTTGTCGAAAATAACATAGGGCCAATCGCCCAAAATGACAGACGGTCAATTGCCGAAAATAACAGAGGGCCAATTGCCCAAATAACAGAGGGCCAATTGCCCAAAATAACAGATGGCCAATTGCCGAAAAAAAAAAGAAACGGCCAGTTGCCGATTCCAACAATTTATATTGCCAATTGCCAAAAATGGGAGATGGCCAGTTGCCAACTAATAGTTTACACGGCCAGTTGCCTAACATGAGAGATGGTAACAATCATCTTTCACTAGGTAGTATGAACAGCTAATACTGCAACTACCTCTTACCAACGATATATTATGCCAAAGTTGCAATCATCTCCGAATAGGTGGTGTGAACTGCGAAGCAGCAACCAACCCTTTTCAGATGATATGAACAACCTTGTGGATTTGTGCTGAACCGCATAGCGGCTGCCTACGTACCCTCTCCGTTGCTCGAAGGGATCAAGCACGACCATAGTTCGTCATTTTATTCAGATAGTATGAACCGCTAGCCGTTGCAGTAATTACCTCTATCCATAGCATTAACTAGTTTTAGCATTGGATAGTATGAGTTGCAGAGCAACAACCATACCTGGCACGTTGTATCACCAACAATTACCTTAGCAACTGCCAATCAATTGGAAAACAACATAATCTAGCTAACCTTTGAACTATAGAGGTCAAATTAGGCTACTACTGTCTGGATGCTACCGTAAGCGTTATGCTTACCAAAATTCCATTTCAATGTTGACATGGTGGCTAATCTCATGGCATGCTTAACAGTTAACACCCATACTCAATATGCAATAATAATTTAAATAAAATCTAATTAACGATCGCAAAATTTAGACCACCAAACGTATAAGCTATCAAGCAAGGGTTCATTTCATTTCAAACAAACTAAGATCATTTATTAGATGGCTTCAAGCAGCTTGGACTCATAATATATTTCAACCACAAGAAGTACGTATTGGCATACAAAAAATAAAATAAAATAGAATTGACTCGCTTATATTGCTATCATTATACATACCCAGAAGCTAATCCTCCTGCAACGTTAACGCTGTTAACCATTTCCATCATCAACGGCATCAATCTAAGATGTGATTATAAAATTTAGCCATTACAGTACTAAAATCACTAACATTCGCATCTTCGAGAGCCAATAAAAATGAAATAGTGAACCAAGCCACTAACACCGATAACCACAATTTCCTTACCAATCAAGGAACAACCAGAACATTATATTAGCTAAATCTTATAACAAATCTTGAGTTCAAAACTCAGATTGCACTTAGAAGACACGTTATACGATTAAATTACTTAAATTCATGATTCATGGAACCATCTAGGCATTAAGTTAGCAGGCACCAATTAATCCATCTGATCACTGCCGAGAATACAAGTGCGAACTAAGCAATAGCACCACTAGCTATTAATGCCACTTAGAAGGATGATGACGCCAAACTCTATCGTTACTACAATCATAAACCAGACAAAAATAACATTACATTGCTCGGAACACAACAAGATTTTGATCGTACATTCATAACTACAATAAAGACATAGCACATAAATTTTAAAGAAAAGTGACGGTCAGATGTCAAGTTACAACTAATTTTATGTGCTCAAACGAGACTGAATTTTCTACAGGGATAACTACAGAAAGTGTCCTAGTTGGGGTACTTCCTATTATCCATTTGTTTCGAAATTTTTACAGCTGAATCATAACCAGAATGGGTTTCACATATCCAAAAATCAGACAAATCCATGCAGTTTAAGTGCCTCATTTTAATTTTAAGAACTCTGCGACGCTGTACAAATTCTTTAGATACAGTTCTCTGTACCACCAAAGTTTCAGCCACTTTTCCTTATCTGATTATCCTGAAATTTGAACCGAGTATTCCTGGCATATCTAGGTACAACATATTAAAAATTCATGTAATTCCAACGGTTAGATCTAAGTTCATGTCAGAAAAACAGATTCATTGTTCGTGTTAAAGTCTCATCATCTAGACTAAGTTTCCAGGTAGTTCTAACATTGAAACTCAAGTACCAACAATACTAAATTATAGAGAAAGAATAGCTTGTCTTCTATGATGCTTCACCCTTCCATAGATCATAATACAATAGCTACTGATACATGAGTAAAGTAACACATTGCCAATTATCAAAGGATATGTATAGCCATCTTTAATACCCAAGCAAGGAATACATGAGCAACATAAAAGCATTATCAATGGCATAACGTAGATAATCATATAGGTATACTCAACACATGTAAGCCATCGGAGAAGATTGTCACTTAAGAAGTAATTAACTATTTCACTATTTGTTCAAGCCAAAGCTATGTATAAGCAATTTAGAGCTGCCGATTAGTCAAAATGAGGTAACTAACAAGGTGATATTAGCCAACATTTTTAAGCATATGTAGCCCTTCCTTAAGCTATGTTTATCCAAGGTTAAAGCTAGCAGTCGCCTCTCTCTCTCCTTGTGAACTCTTAAGGCTAGTGGCAAGTATCAACAGTAACAATCTATGAACCCCGGTAGAGAAAATATCACAAACATGTGACATGCATAAATAGATTCTTCTCTTGTGGACAATAAAGATCAAACTTACACAAACCCAACATTTTATTGAACCCAACATTTTATCAAACTTACACAAGGGAAAATTAAGAAATGGAAATGAATATCAATTCATTTTGGTTCATACAGTACAACAACCAAGTTGCATGCGAAATCTCTATATGTATATCGACGATTATGGATCACATAACAATAAAATTAAAATTAGAGAAAATAAGGAAGCGGATGCAAACCCCTTTTTGTTCCGCTAATTTTTTTGTTTTCTCCGGCCAGAAACTCTGCATTTCTTGATTCAAGACTCAAATTCAAAGGAACCCAAGCTTCCTAATCACCTCATAATCTAATTAACCGCCGGCTGTTGCTCACTTCCCTCTCTATATTTTGCTGATTTCTCCAACCCTATCTTAACTCAAAACTCACCACAAATTTCATTCCTTCGGTATGCATATATGATGGGTCACGGGTTGAATCTCTAGTTTCAAATACAACAAACCCTCAAAGAATTAACACGGAAACTAAATTTCTGAGTACACCAAATTCACCAGAGAAACAAAAGAGAAAGGGGAAGAAAAAGAAAAGAGTGCCGAGTTTTTCTTGGCCATTCTGTTCCCTTTCAATTTGAGGCGTGCAAATTACTCAAATGACCCTAGCTACTTATGTAAGCCACGTGTTTTGCGTGCAGAAATTCTTATTTTTACCAGACCTTCTATGGATTAGACACGTTAAGATAATTAAGGAGAATCATAGAGTTTAAAGGCACTCCGTATTGTACTTTTAGGCACTATAAGTGCAGAAATTTTGTTAGCGGGTTCACTTCAACCCGAGAAAAACTACGGAATGTCACAATTACTCTTGGTTTTTTTTTTTTTAATCTTATTTTGGTAGAATCATCCAAAACGAGCGAAAAGAGTGTTGAAACAGACATAAATGCGAGCGTGGACTAAGGACCAGGAGGAACTCGACCAAATTCAGTAATATTCAACTCTATTTTTTTTATAGAATCAAGAGACGAAAAGAACACAAAAAGAATGAGGTCATGCTGAGTTCGTATGTAAAAGTTATGGGCAAAATAGTTTAGGATCAAGTAGGGACCGATCTCTACCTACGTCGGGAAATAGGGTACGATCGATCCCTACCTCCAAAAAGTTACGAAAATACTTGCCAAAATTGGATTTCTTAGTTCCGAAGTATTCTCAGACCCTAAGATTCTTAAGGATACTAGTTGTTACGCCTGTGCGCTGCACGGGCCTAAATATTTTGTAGAGAAAAATATACTTTGATGCTAGTGAATTTTTAAGGATTCAAAATTTGAAATATGAAAAAATAGGTAATAAAAAATTCAGTAACTAAAAATGGTAATATTAAAAGGAGTCTATTTGGTGTTGGAGCTCAGCTTGTTGTTACGTTACCAATGAATAGTTCTGTATGATTTATTGTTTAATGAATTTAACGAATAATTCATAATAAAATAGAGAATAATAAAAAGAAAAACAAGTTAAAAGACCAATAAAATAACAAAAATAATAAAATCTAACGTGAACGGAATTTATAGATGTCTCTAATACACGTGTACAATAACCTCTTTCATCTGATATAGTGAACCTGCAGTACATTAGAGCAAATAGTATGCTCCTTTGTGCTGACTCCCGTGGAATCCGTGATCACTATTTTTAGTAGCGACAACTGTAGTAATATGTTTCAGCTGATACAGTGAATCTACGGTAAATAGGGTGAATGTTATGCTCCCTCGTGCTCCGCACAAAATGCTGTGGTGGTACCCGTGGAATCCATGACCACCATTTTTAGCTGTACTGGACCAATATAAATATGTATAAGCAATCTATTATTGTGCTCAATATGTTTAGCGAATTATTTACCTCGGCTCTGTCTCTTAATCTACATGAAACACTGTAGAGCAAGGTAGATTTGTTATCTCCAGAAGCTCCTAGCTGCAAGATGCACATTCTATATATTCGTAGTTTACTCTTTTCATAATGCATGTCTTGTCGTTGTTTAGCTACAAGTAATAGTGGTTATCGTATTAGTCCAAATCTAACATCCATGTACTATCACCTGAAATATCAACACCAAAACAGAAGAACAAAAAATATCAAACATGAGAATTAGCGGGAAAGGAAAGGATGCGGCCAAAAATAAAAAATGAAATAACGTTGTGATTTGCGATAATCAAATTAGATGACGAAGTAAACCATTGGATGAACAGTGCACCACCATGATTATCATGAGTGTCTGCAGTATTGTCCGCTGGTGGTGGAAACAATAACTGAACATCACTTTAGAGTTCTAATTTTGATAGACAACAATTGAACATAATAAGAAACTGAATATAATAGTAGTAATAAGTACCCTGTGTATTCAAGAAGTAACATACCTAACTGTCCCATATAATATCTCCTATACATTCCGGTGTTCTTGTGAAAACTTACATAACATTCACCATTCATGGCCACATAGAACCTATCAATGACTCTCAACAGAGCAGAATTCAATCAATCATAATTTATCTTATTCGAACTCAACAGTTCACAAAATTGCAGAAATCTACAACACATCCACAATCCTTGATCATAATTGATCTCACACATTTCTCAGTTTCCCTCCTACAAATCCACCCTCATCCCCTTTGTGACCGAATTTACTCTAGAACGGCCATTGTCTTGGTTTAGGCCGGAGTCCTACAAATTGATCTCTCGAACTCAAAGCACTCCCGTGCAGTGCATCTGTTTGCTAAAGGTTTAGGCAATTTCCTCATTCGAGGAACCGCTCGTCTCACCACTTTTCTTCAAAAACCAGCAAATCGTTTTCACCCATCAACATCGACCTATAAACAAAAACCCCCATTTGTGACCTTTGACAACTAAAAACTCAATGCTCTTCGTGGGAACGGTCCCTGTTTCCATTATATTACCAGTCAATTGTGTGGAAATAAGTGATTTAATTTGTTTCATTCACCACACGTATCGATAAATCTACTAGAAGTCATACGACATAGTCTCAACAAATAGGATGGTACGATAATGAGTAAAATAGAATGGTTCAGTCTTCACATACCTGATACAAAAGTTCTCGAAAAGTCATCGCCGATTTTCAATCTTCGAGGGTGATGTCTGATACTCAACTACCAAATTCTAACATAGTCCGAGACTTGACTTAGAAAATCAAGATATAGTTTTGATCATCTAATATTGACAACAAGCTTGAGATAGCAAAACTTGTCGGTTCAACTGAGCAGCTCTACAATAAATGATCTATTAAAATTTTTCATTATAAATATTCCCTTAATTGATTTAATAAATATGTATTTCCATTAATAAATAATTTAGATAAATATTAAAATAATATCAATGGATATTATTGACGGTAGTAGGCTGTGGAAGCGATGGCGGTTCTTAGAAAGTGGTGAAGGCGGAAACATTAGCGGTGGTCAGGAGTGGAGCCAAGGCCAATTGTAATTATTTTTGGTCTTTTAATTATAGAATAGGCTACTAAGTCTATTTTGCACCTGTATCCAACTTGCCAAGATTTTTTGTTCCCCGTTCCTTAAAATCCATGCTCCACCCTTGGTGGTGGTGGTAGAAGAAGTAGTGGCGGTGGGTGTTGGCGAGTAGTGGTGGAAAATATTAGTTGTGTATTTGGTTGTTTTTAGCATGATTGATAAAGGCAGGTACCACATATTTCAGGGATGATTTCAAATCATATAGAACAAAATATTCATGACCCCTGGATTACCCAAATGGTACCCTGCTATCCCTGATATCAGATCGTATAAATCATGGGTTTTAATGTTAAAATAAAAGTAACTGCAATACAATAGAGAATATACGACGGAAAAAATATAATGAAATAAATTAATTGACGACCTAATTTTGTTCAATCTAAACCTCATACATGGCGTTTGTGATTGTGATTGAGAATTAGAATTACGCCTAACAATCTATAGGGGTGGGCTTCAATTATGGTGGCAGTGGCGGAGTCAGAAATTTGATATTGAGGGGGCTACTTTTTTTTTTGAAAGAAACATGTAAACTTTGGTGGAATAAACCATAAATATATATGGGTTAAGTGCTATTTATAGGATAAAATTAAAGATTTTTATGTAGTTATTATAATTTTAAGGGGGGCTAGAGCCAGGTTAGTCAACCCTAGGCTCCGCCACCGGCTGGTGGTGGAGAAAGAAATGGTATCATGCGGTTTTATGGTGGTGGAGAGCATTGGTGAATCCCATAATAATAATAGACTATGTTAATTCCGCGAGGCCATAAAATATGTAACATTATAAAGTATAAAACGTACGTGGTTGGTCGTTTTAATGTTAAAATAAACTGGCTAAAAGACATGGCAATTAATAAAATACTGGAAACAATTATCAAGTTATTTAATAACTACAGACGAACGACACGAATCAAAATCGGAACATATAAAATTAGTTATTATCGAGCCGTGTTGTTACGACACGTGATATATATACTAGTGTACAAAACAAAACATGGTTGGATAATTTGTTATGCATCCTTTGTGGTGTCTGCATAATGTGTTATGCATCCTTTGCAGTGGTTGCAAGATGATTATGTATCCAGTTTTTGAAATTTATGTCTAATATAACTATCACCTCCGACTTTCATAAAAAATAAAATAAAATTATATTTTTGTTTTCATAATTTCAAACAATTATGGGTCTCACAAAATTTATAAAATATTTTGGGCTTGTGAATAAGAAAAATATTTTTTGGGGGCCTTAACTTAATTTCCCCTTCCCGTGGCACCTACTTTTAGTTAGGGGTGAGCATTTTACCCGTAATCCGCGGATTTAACTGGGACCAACCGTATATTTGCGGATGGATGTCTGGACCGTTCGCTAATGGGTTGGATGCGGATAGGATTTTTGAAATCCAACGAATTACGGATTGGGCCCGGATGCAACCTTGAAAATCCATTGGACATCCATACCCGTTAGATTAAGGGCATTTTTATGGCTTTAAGAAAATATATACATATAGTTTTGGAATTTTTAAGGTGTTTGGTTGGAGTGTTGTCCATGTCACTTCTATATTTATATACATATATAAAATGTGTAGGTTCTATAAAAAATCATTTATATTGGTTTTATTTTTTCATTATAAATTTTAACTAACACATATCCATTGGATTATCCGCACCAAATCCGTTCATCCGTGCATCCATTGGACGCAAATCCGTTGGATGTTGGATTGGATGCGGATGCCAAATTTGAAATCCGTAGTGAATTGGATTGGATGTGGATAAGGTAAAAACCAGTCCATACCGGCCCATGCTCACCCCTACTTTTAGTACAAGTGGGGTACTCAAAGTTATTTATCCTATTCACCAACCAAGCCCGTTGGATACATATTAGTCATCTTTATAAAATTTGACATCAAAAATCCAACTGTTTAGATTTCGTCCTCGACATCTTTCTGACTTCTACTTTCCGCCATGTGTTTCACATTTACACCCCTTACGGTCTATGATCTCCCATATCTCTACATGAGTAGGGATTTCCCTTCCATACTTGGCAAAGTGGATCAAATCTGATCCACCTTGTAGGGAAGGGAAATCACACGGAAACTCAGTTTCCGTAGAAAATCCTGCTTTACGGAAACTGAGTATCCGTAAAGTAGTTGATACGGATACTCAGTTTCCGTAGCTTTTTACACGGTTACTGAGTTTCCGTTTCCAGTTTTAAAAGTTTTACCTTGAAACTTTCCTTTTTCACTCTTTTTTTTTTTACTAAAACTCTTTTTTTACCTATTATATATCTTTTTTTTTACTTTAAATTATCTTTTTTTACCTAGACAAATATATTCCTATTAGAAGAAAAAAAACTGGGAAAAAAATACGGATACTCAGTTTCCGTTTGACACTATTCATACGGAAACCGAGTTTCCATATCGTGTAGGGAAGGGGGAAAAGGGCACCATAGTGAAGCTGCCTTTTGAGTGATATCCCTTCCCTACAAATGAGAGATAGGGAAGGGATGCCTTGCACCATAGTGCTTGTCCTTTCTGGTCGAATTTGATAAATTTGATCATATTATATCTGTACCCAGGGTCGGGGGTCTTATTCTCTGCACCTTCGTTAGTTTGAAATTTTGAATGTAATTAGTAAAAACTATCAAATAGTCTTAGTATTAGAATATATGTGTCAGTTTTGGTCCTATTGATTTGGTCCAATTGCTATAAGGTCCTTTTTAGTCCCAAAAATTATTAGTTGGTTATAGGATAAAACGGTGCCCACGTGGATGATGTCATCATTTCTTTTAAAAGTGGCATAAATGCCTTTTTTTTCTCTTTCTTCATAAATATAAATAAAAAAACATGATAAGTGATAAAACACCAAGGTGACCAAATATAGTAGACAAAATCTCCAAAAACTCCAACCATAAGTTGAGATCTATAAAAACTCCATATGGAACAAAATTGATACAAAAACCCCAAATATTTTAAATTAAGTAAATTACATCCATTTCGTTTCTAAAAAATAACAACATTACCCATATGTAATTTTTCCTTTTCTACTTCTCTTCGTTAAATTCAATCTTCATTTTATGATTGACCAAAAACACATCCGCCTCCTTATCTTCGTCATCTACCAACACTATCAGCACCTCCTCCTCCTTACTCGCACCACTATACCCATTATCATTTTCTTATCCTTCACCAACGCCAAATCTGTGTCCTCTCCATCCTCCTTCCCACCACCAGCATTACTTATACCTTCTCCAACTCCAATACAATCAAATCTCATTTCTCCACCATCTCCGCCTCCAATTTTATGATCTCCATCTCCTATAAGGAAATAGTCAGATAAACTCATTATATGTCCAGATCCGCTACCAACAACGCCTTCCCCTCCTCATTCTATCCTCCACAAACATCACCAACACCTCCAGATCATCATCGTCGAAAATCATCATAAAAAATAATGATACATCTATTGTCAAAACTAGGGTTTTGTGTTGGTGAAATGTCAGAAAAATGATGAAACCAGATTTGGTTTCATCAAATTTTACAAAAATTACAACATTGAAACCAATTTTTGTGTTGGTGAAAACATGAAGTTTTGTTTCGTCTGATTTTTGCCTAGTTTTTATCATGAAACCAAAGTTTAATGGCGAAACAATACGTTTATGTTGAAACCAAATTTGGTTTCATCTAAATTTTTCCTAGTTTATTCAATTTGGTGCATTTGGTTTCTTTTTTATAGTTGTTTTGGTGAAATGCAAGTTTTATGTTGAAACCAAATTTCGTTTCATCATTATTCTGCCAAATTAAATGAGATATTTTAAACTGATTAAATCAAATATGGTTTTTGTGGATAATTTGTTTTGTTGGAGTTTTTGTATATATACCTTTGGGGTTATAACTCATGGACTAATATAAAAAAACTTAAAACTTAAATATCTTTTGAACCAAAAGTCAAAAACTAATAATTTTATAAATTTGGAAAGCCCTCAACGAGTACCATAATTGTTAAACTTCGAAGCTTTTAATTTTTTCCTTGTCTTTAGCTAAAACTCAAATACTACTATACGTGTTCATTTTACAAAATGAACTACTTCAATGAACTAAAATACTAGTTAGTTTATTCTACAAAGTGAACTTCATATGAGTTCATTCTACGAAATGAACTCTTTGGATGAACTAACATATGAGTTCACTCTAAAAAATGAACTAGTATAATGAACTACTATTACGAGTTCATTCTACCATATGAAATACCATTAGGAGTTCATTCTACAAGATGAACATCTATCACGAGTTCTTCCTACAATGTGAACTACCATAATGAATACCTATTACAAGTTGATTCTATAATATGAACTACCATAATTAACTTATCATTACTAGTTCATTTTACAATCATTCCTACAATATGAACTACAATTATGAGTTTATTCTACAATATGAACACCTATCACGATTTCATTCTACAATATGAACTACCATTATGAGTCCATTTTAGAATATGAACACCTATCACGAAAATGAATTACTATTACGAGTTCATTCTACTAAATGAATTGCATAAACTATCATATACGAGTTCATTCAACAAAATGAACCACTAGAATTAGAATGAAGTACAATGCTCTAAAATAATGTTCATTATTCTTGGATATGAACTATCACTATACCGAAAAAATAAAAGTTTCGAAACATAGCACAATGGGTACTCGTTGCGTAGATTTCGTCGAGACCTCTCCGTATGTTTTTACCAGATTACTCAATTCACACGCAATAATTCTATCTTTTTTGAGATCACTTTCTCCAACGACGTGATTTTCACCATTTTTGTCTCCGGTGACGGAATCTTCATCAGGATCTTCATCTTTGGATTATCCAGCGATGAAAACTTCATCGGCATCAATGGTATTCTTGACGACGGAATCTTTATCCAAGTTTTAAGAGATTTGAGAAAATCACTCCAACTTTATGAGCATTTTTTTATGAATAAGAAAAACAAACAAAATGGTTGGAATTTAAGTTCGAGATTAACCATTATTTCACTGATTTGTTCGGTTCTTATTCATGCTTGTATTCATCATGTTCTGTTATTCATTCTCATTCTCTTGTTGGATTTCTCGGTGTTGTACTTGCATGGCATGTTCTTGTTTTTTTGTATTCTATAATTTTCCTTCTTAAACCTAATGTAACCTTGAATGCCCATTAATGATGAGGTTCCTTTGATTATATTTAAAAATAATACAAAAAAAAAACTTCTTTCTTCGCATGTCTAAATTAAGAAAGCCAATGACTTTAACATAGTATGGGTTATGGAATAAGTTTTGTGCGCCCGATGAGCCAAGAAACCACATACACATTATAATTCATGTATTATTGGGGATCCAACCAAATGGTTTTGAGGGCTCTTATGGATTTAAACTTAAATGAGGATAAGGGGTGACCTAATCTATAACAAAAGTTCGAAAATACCCTTTAATTATTAACCTAAATCTAAATAAAAGCCAAAAAAATATCGTAAATATAATCTAATTCTAATTCACCTCCTCTTCTTCATCTTTTTTCCCTCTCTTGTTCTTCTCCATCGCAATGATGAATATATTAGATGTGATCAGATTACGAATTCAGAAATTAGTTTAAATACTCTCTCTTTTCCATCATAATGACTTCAATCACGTAAGAATTGAAAAACTCACCCTTTTTTGTCGGTTTTGATTGCATAAATAGCTTAGATTTGATCAAATAAAGAATTTGAAAATTTATTTCAGAACAACATATTGTGGGTAAATCAACATTTCCCTACCGTAAATCAACTCTAGGGTTTGGAAAATATGAACTCCCAACTGTAAACCAACTCTACGGTTTGAAAAAATTATATTTCCAAACCGTAGGTAAAATTGTCAACCCAGTTCTATGATTTGGAGTTCTTACTGTCCAAGCCGTATATTTATTTTATGATTTGGAAAATTATATATCCAAACCGTAGATTAAATTGTCAGGTAAAAATCAAACTTAATGTTCCCCACCGTAGGTGCTTAGTTTCCAACTGTAAACGATCCTGAATTTGGCTCACCGTATATTTAGTTTACTGTTTGATTTCCCACCGTATACTATACTTACGGTTTGGTTTCAAACCGTAGATGCTTCTTACAGTAAACCAAACCGTAGTTGGTGCTTAATTATTACGATCATGATTATCATATTTTTATGATCATGATTATCTTTTATATATATATTATTTTCAAACGCCAAATATAAATTAAATCATGAGTCTAATTAAACAATTAATTTAATTTAGTTTAGTTAATCCAATCTTTAACACTAATTAACCGAGGGCATTCTAGCCATTAAAATAAATAGTAGGATAAGGAATCTTGGAGATTACTATTTCATGACCCGATTTTGTTATTTTGTGAACCCTCAAAACCATTTGGTCGGAGCCTCTATAATAGGCTTTTGATTCATGTCATTCTGTCATTTGGCAGAAACTTTTTACGTGTTAGCTCAAAATAATTCCACTCTTAATGTTAGAGCATAGCTCGGTTGAACCCACCAAGCGTTGGTATGTCAAGTTTGGTTGTCATATTTTAGTGAATCAAAACTCAATTTAAGAGTCGCTTGATTATGTACTAGAGACAACTTCGTATAGGTTAGGCTAGAATGATTAGGATAATGAGACATACAAGTATTACTTGAAGACTTGAAGAATGTGAAGAAGTAAAGAGCTAAATCGACGACATCATCCTTCCTCTTGAGGTTAGTAATATTTTGACTTGAACTGTTTCATTCCCAACGTATCTTTCAAGTCGTGTTATATTGAAAACATAACTGCGAAGCTGTGAATAATTATACTCTAGTAGACATAGTGTTAAGGAATTAGAATACGAAGTATAACGCTTATCTTTTGAACTTCGTATATAAGACATCGACATAATCGTATGAATGCTATTGTGATTATGTGTATGAGTATGGGTGAAGATTTCGTCCTAGGAAACAATGTTTACATTCGTTTAAAGGAAGTACATACATGAAATTGTTTTATGAATCGAAAGGGAAATCGCTAGGCTTATTGGTATTGTTATTCATTGCTTATCTTTGGATTACCAATATGTGTGAGTTAGTAGAACCGATCGTAACTTGTTATGTATCTTGGTAAAAATAATCACAATCCCTGACTTATGTATTGGTATGACTTTTATTAGTGTAACCGATCCTAAGCAATCACCTAAGATGGTATGATCGATAGTTGTAATTGGTGTGACCGATCCTAGTAATTGGTGTAACCGATCCTAGTAATTGGTGTGACCGATCACAAAAGAGTAGTAATCGATCCTTGTAATTGGTGTAACCGGTCCTGGTAATTGGTGTAACTGATCCTGGTAACTGATGTGACTGATCACAAGTAATACCATGAGAATATGGTAACCGGTCCTGGTAATTGATGTGACCAATTTGGTAACTGATGTAACCGGTCCCAGTAACCATATTAAGGTAGAACCGATCCTTGTGTTTGGTAGAACCGTAAACCCATGATTAGTGTGTTGATTTGATCAATCACATAGTTCTTGGAAATCAGATGAACCAGTTCTAAACTTGTTTGGAAGTGTGGTATAATCGGTTCCAAGATTGTAAATATGAAAGAGGATTTACAAAGAATTAAGATGTCGACATACTTTGAACATGTTCAGTAACTCTTATCTTTTATTGTTCAAAGATATTCCTTAATAGCTAAAGGAGATCCCGGACTGAAATAAGTTGAGAATCTTTTAATTAAGGTTGTTAATTTTTATATGCTTTTAATTACCAGCAATTAAAATGCATATCTCTGGAAAATAAAAATTGGTAATGTGCATTTACTAATTGGAGATTTTCTAGTAGGATTTCGGATATTTTTGGACAGAGCATTTATAGGAATTATGAAAACCGATTTGGAAATATATTGCATATCTTAAGAATATTTCGGTTTTGGAAATTCCTTGGTGTCCAAATTTCCTCGGTCTATAAATACCCAAGTTTGCATTTCATGTAAACTATCCTAAGAGCCAGCAAAACTACCTTGTTTTGTTGTTACAGGTGGAGCCGTCTATTCAGAGAGGAAAATACCGTAATTAGGCGAAATCTCTTACGACCGCTCGTTTAAAGACTTCTGTGGGATCAAGAAGCTCTACGAGTACCGTTGGTGGGAAACTAGATAATTGCAATATTATTAGTTTTCGATTTGATTTGATTGACTAACGGTTGTTGAACTTTGATTGCACCTAGTTTGTTTATTCTTGAGAATCTTCTCTTCTGATATAAGATTCACTCAAACTAGATCGAAGTGTCGACGGGATCTTTAGAACTGTTTGTAGATCTAAAGACGTCTTGTGATAATCCATTGTTAACAGACTCCGTTCTGTGTGTGATTGATCACAAGAGATTCAAGTTGTTGTGTGCAGGTGTTTATTGAAAATTTAAGAAGATTTGAAGACGAATAAGATTTCCGATTTGGGTTCATAATCTTTGGTGTGCACAAAACTTGATCGGCTGGGATCCAACTATAATCGGTTTATCTTTTGGTAGATTTGATTGATTAGTTGCGTAGATCGGCATCAGTATTTAGTATCTGGATAGATCCTATTATTGATTGCAAAATCTAAACTCGACTACTTGTTAGTTGTTTGTTAGATAGATCTAAACCCGACAAAGGAGTTTATTGGATTAAACAGAAGAGCCTTTGTCTAACTCATATCACTGGATTGCATAAAGTTGATACCGAACAGATTTGTTGTTCCTTTACTATTTGGAATACGAACCAAAGGAATTGTTCCAGTGCATGCACTTATTGAATGTCGGAAGCGCAGGGATACTATAGAAACTAGGTGAACTATAGGTTTAGTTGCTTGGTCTCAACTATACGAAGTTAGGTTGATTTTGTATAGCGGCTTAATTCTGAGAGTATTCAATTTTAGACTAGGTCACGGGGTTTTTCTGCATTTGCGATTTCCTCGTTAACAAAATCTTGTTGTGTCATTTACTTTTGTTTTCCGCAATTATAATTGTTGTTATTATAATTTAAAGTAAATTACACAAACATTAACTCCGTATTACTTGATAGTGATCCTATAGAGTTTGGTTAAGTCCAAACCTATTATCAAGTAATCACACTTTGATTGTTGTATTGTCTCGATCTCGCATCCATAGACGATCACACAAAGTATGAATACTGATTCGTTGTATTGTCTCGACTATGTCCATAGACAATCACTTTCGGTAAGAGGACTTATAGGTGGAAAAGTTTTAGATTGAGGTATATTTGGGTACCCTCGTCTTTTCACTTAATAATGCAGTGAAAATAATCTCAACGTGGACAAGATGCCTTAATTTTTTCAATAAATTAGGAATATTTACCTTTTCTAATTGGATTTTAGTGAGAGCATGATGATAGATACTAGACACATCATTAATTTATCTAGGAACCATAACCGGATTTCAAACTTACTAGCGCAAATGCAACTAAGAAAAGCATTCAAGCAACACAGTTTCGAAAATGCTTCTTAAAAACCAAACTCAAACAGTTTACGCTTTACACCTAAGTTCTAATGACTGCTGATGGGATCCCAATTTAGTTGGGTGGGTCCCGAGACCATATAAATATGTTTCAGTTAACCTTTCTAATAGTGACATCCAATCACCTTATGGAAACCCAGATTTTGCCCACCCATGTGCACAAACAAATCGATCGGATCGCTAGGAATTTTTTCTGGGGACATGATTCATCGGTTAAAAAACTTCACCCAATAGGATGGAACAAGCTAAACAATTCGATAGCAGAAGGAGGACTCGGAATTATAAAGAGAAGCTATCACAACAAAGATTTATTCATGAAAAGGATATGGAACATTCACAACCAGCCGCATTCCATTTGCACCGGTCTTTTCAACGAGAAATACCTCCAGCATCAACCAATATTCGAAGATGAGATCACAGTTCCTTCTACAGCCAGCCCGCAATGAAAACAAATGGCCTCTCTCATACCTTCTGTAAAACAACATTTATTTCACCAAATAGGAAATGGTTTAGATACACCTATCCAAGCTAATTGGACACCACACTTTCAAAACTTTGATCCTACCCAGTGCTACCTTATACAATCTGTAGCTGATTTAATTGACCATTTTTCTCATAATTGGAGACATGATCATCTAAACAATCTCCCACCAAATGCCATTCAACACATCCTAAATATCCACCTTCCTCTTGACAGCACCCCGGACAAAATATTGTGGACCCAGTCTAAATCGGGAAAATACACCGCTGCAACCGGGTATAGTTGTCTAATCCAACAAGATAACCTTTCACACCCAAACCCCCTCCCAACAACCAAATTTTTATGGACATTACCATGTCCTCCAAAAATTCATCTTTTCTTGTGGAAAGCTATCAATGAAGGTTTACCAACCTTATCTAAGTTACATCACATCAACCTCTCCACTTCAAACCTTTTCCCCCGCTGCAACTCCAAGCCAGAAACAGCTGAACACATGCTTATTCACTGCCCAGTTGCGATGTCAACTTGGACCATCCTTTTTATCCACATATCTACAATCCAACCCCAAGGTAACAACCAACCAATTACCTTAAACCACCAAACAACAATTTCATAAATTCTGCAAACACGGGGCAATACCTCCTCTATCACATCCTGTTGTTATCTACTGTGGTCACTCCGGACGACTAGAAATGAACTCGTGTTCGATCAAAAACAATCCACTCATGCAGACATCATGGAAAGATCTTTCGCACAACAATAAGAATTTGAGTGGGCGAAAAAGATTTCCCCACCAGTTCTCCCCGGGGAACCAACTCCCAGAACTTTAACAAACATAACGAGGACAACTACAACCATTCAAGTGGGTTGGTGCAATCCGGCACCAGATTGGATTAAAGTAAACACTGATGGGACAGTTAGAGGATACCCATGTATGGAAGGAGCAGGGTTCATTTGCAGGGACTCGAACGCGTAAACGGTAATGGATCTAGCACAACCTCTAGGATTAACCACGACGCTTACCGCAGATACATGGTCAACAGTTTTAGCAACAAGAACTACGAATGAAGGAAGATGGACTAAGGTATTATTTGAGACGGATTCTGAGAACCTCATACACTTCATTAAAACTCCAAAGGAATCCCATTGGTATATTTCAGAAATGATCGCAGAAATTAAGCACCGAATGCGTCAAATTCCATGTTGTACAATTCGGCACAATTATAGAGAAGGAAACCAAGCAGCAGACGGTCTAGCAAATGCAGCAGACGGTAGCCAAGCTGGCAACTAATCAACCTCAATATGGGACTAGGCAAACCCGGCTTTTCTTAACCAAATTTCATTAAGCGTCTCTAGGGGAGTCACCTTCTCTCGTGTAATAACAATTTAGTTGCTTTTTCTATATTATATATGCATGCTTCAAACAAAAAAAAAACTTTCGGTTTCTCTTATATAGATAAGAGGTGTGCAGTGCGCGTCTATTTCCCACGATGATCGGTAGCCAACCTCACAACATGAGGAGGCAGGTTTTTCATCACTTTAGAACAGACCTCGCGTTCCTAAGATATATTCATAACAGTTTTTTATCGTTATCAGCGACGTTTATAAGGTCTTAAATATCATTACTATTTCAGGTCCCTACATATTTTGGTTATTCTTTAAAAGTTGTCACAGAATTCCCATAATAGTTTTCAAATTACATCAAACTCCTTATTGCATGACGATCCAATGGGTGTGAACAATAGTTTTACAATATTATGCATACCCTTTAAATCTAAAGTTGGTGAATCGCATTAGAAACAACCTCATACTTTCTTCTTCTTAGAAAAAATGATATTTAAACTTTTTTAGTTTGGCATATTCTTGGACAAAAATGAAAAAAATAATAATAAAAGTATCATATTCCCTAAAATAGAGATACTATAATTTTATGGTGGGTTTGGTTGTAGAATTTTAAACGTGAGATTTATGGGTCCGGGGGACTTGTTGAAATTACATTTCCCTCGGTATGTTTGGTTGACCGAATCCAATGTTCTGAAAACCTGCCCGGACGTCGAACCAGTAAAATTACTGGGTCAAGGGTCATATGGTTTAATCCGGGTTCAGTAGGTCAAAAACATTAAAACACATTTCTCACATTAAAGAACCTTAGTTGTACAACCTCATAATTATTTTCGCCCATGCCCCCCTCGTTTTTCCTATTTACATCTCTGCATATTCGTGGTTCATAGATCCACTTGCCTTTATTTTCATCCCTATCTACTGGTGATTATTTCTTTTCCTTTTGATACAATCACATCTCATGATGAGTATCCAAGTCTAAAGAATCATCTTGATTTTTTATTTTATTTTACTATTTATCATTATTCAGTGCATTGATCAAAAAAGGATATATTTGATTCTTTTGGCTTTCATTCAGAGGTTTTTTAATCAAACGAAAGTGAGCCTAATGTATTAGAATGGGTGTGTTATCTGATGAAACAAACATGGATTTGATTATCCAATTATTGGGATTTCCATTGAGGAAGATGAAGGAGATTGATTAGATAACAACTTAAAAAAAAAAAAATCAAATAAGGCTACCCATTTGACGTTGATTCTAAGATATCAATTTTATTAAAAATCATGATCCTTTCTTCTGAGAAGATTCAGAAGAAATATTTTTATTTTTTTAATGGTTTTTCTTTTCCGAGCCAACTCAGTCAGAACGGTACTATGTCGTGTGGGTTACTGGTCGGATCGTCTGGGTCACCCGGTTTACAAGAAATACAGCGGTTTTTGACAAAGTTACTGGGTCAATGTTCAACCGGACCAGAAAAGTGACTTTGTTGCCGGTTCACCGGTCTGATCGGCTTGTCTGGTACGGTTTTCAGAACATTGATTATAGGGGGTCCAAGCATTAGGTTTTAAGGGCTCACAAGATGACAAAATCTGTGTTCCAAATAGTAATCAACAAATCCCTTTATCCAACTATTTTCTGTAATGGCTACAATACCCTCTATGAATAATTTGATTTATAGTTAGTGTCTTAAAATCAAAAAATCAAAACTTTTTTTTTGTTTTGTTTTAAGAGTGAATGAAGAAGAAAAAGTTTGTGAAAAACCTAGAAATTTAGGTTTTCTCAATCCAAATGAGTGACTCTAGTAAGATTAGTGAGGTAGGTGAATTCTCATATACCAAATCAAACAATAATCCTCCAACTCCTATAGATAATCAAGAATTTTTAACTCAACCTACACATGAAGAATATGAACACTATTATGAATTTGAAGAACCAAAAGAAGATGAATATTAAGAACTAAATGTTCAACAGAGTGAGGTATACCTCTAACTTAGCTCCAATAACAATTTTTTCGCTTTTAATCGCATGAAGTACGTAAAAAGTTGGATTTTTTGTTTCTTGAAAGCCCCCAAATCCGAACCGTAAGTGATATACGGTGTGGAAAGTTCATCGACCCCACCGTAGGTCGACCATACGGTTTGTAAAATTCATCCTTCCAAACTGTAGAGGTTTTTGAACCCAAAACATACGGTTTGGAACATATGAACTCCAAACCGTAGGTCAACCTATGTTGTGAAACATCACCGTAGGTGCATGAAAGCATTAAATGTTATTCATGCTTTTATGGTGCGTAATCCAACCATAAGTAATCCCAGGGAAACTTACGGCTTGGAAATCCTACCGCAGACGTTTTTACGGTCTGTTTTTCACACAATAGTTTTTCTCAGGGAAGCGTACGGTTTGAAACTCCCCACCTTATGCAAGTTTCTTTTTTCAGATGCATATTTTTCTAATCCTTTGCAATATTTTTCATATTTATAGATCGATCTTCTACCTGAACCAATGGAAGATCAACCCGCAGCTATGGAAGTTTTGTTCGAGGATACAAGTGCTCACTATACCAACAACCTTGAATGGAAAGATTTAAACGATGCAAAGAAGTGGGCTCGAGAACAAGGGTTGAAGAAGAAGTGTATCATAGTCCAAAATAAACAAGTTTAAAAAATTCAGCTCTCAAATGGTTTGCGAGTCTAGTGGGAAATATGAGAGTCATCAAAGAAAAGGTTATGAGTATCAACAAAAACCGTGAGGAAAAAGAGAGTTATTCATACAAAGAAGTGCAAGTGACCTTTTCAACTTCAATTTCAACAAAGAAAAGTAAGTGTGGTATATAAGTGAAGTTAAATCGGGTTATCATAACCATCCTATCACGGAGACTTTGCTTAATCATCCTTATCCGGCAAGATTCAACCCCGAAGAAAAGAAGCTAGTAAAAGTGTTGACTAAAAAACGAACAAGACCTATTGATATTCTAGCTAGTATAAAGGTATTAAATGAATATAACACATCTATCTTGTCTACCATCTACAATGAAATAAAAAAAAATTAGGAATGAGGAATGGCATGATAGACTATTTATGCAATAACTACTCGGTAGCCTATGAAGTGAATGAGAAAAATGAGGTGATACATTTTTTCATTGCTCATCCGGAATTCGTAAGGTTGGAGAGATGCTTCCATCAAATCCTTTTCATGGATTGCACCTATAAAATGAATAAGTACAATATGTCGATGTTGAACTTTATGGGGAAAACGTCTACAAAGGCGCCATTTAGTGTATTTTTTGTTTATTGAGAGACGAGACGAAGGAGAGTTATTTGTAGGCATTAGGAAAGGTAAAGTTATTGTACCAAGAAGGTTATACTCCTAAAGTATTGATCATGGATAAGGAGCAATCATTGATGTGGGCGATAAAACGTGTTTTTCCCGATGGACATCATCATCTTTGCACGTTTCATATATGAAACAATGTGCAAACTAATTATAAGAGCATTATTCAACAACCAAAGAAAACCGTGATGGATATGATCAAGAAACTTCCATTGGATAAACAACAAGAAGCGAAAGATAATTTTTTTGAAGATGTCAAAGTATTCGCGGTTAAATTGGCAAGCTTTCAAGATGAGTGGGACAAGTTGACATGGTCGACCACGGAAGGAATGTATTTTGTAAGGGAGCATATTCTATTTGAAAATTGGAAAAGCTACCCGGAGGTGATAATTATTTGGAAATAACCTACGGTTTACGGGTTGTTTACATTTTTAGAAATAACCTATGGTTTGGAAAAGTACATCGACCACACCGTACATCCACTTACGGTATGGAAATTTGATAATTCTCCACCGTAAAACTGTAAACAGATTTTTCTGGGAAGCCTATGGTTTGAATTCCAAACCGTATCTGCACTAGTTACAAAGTCTCTGGAAGTCCTACGGTATGGAGTCTGCACCGTAGGTAAAGTCAGGGAAGCTTATAGTGGATTTTCTTCACCGTAACTCAACTTGGTCAGTGAAGAAATTCTTACACTGGTTAATATTGTGCGAACTCCAAACTGTAAGCTTCCCTGAGTTTACTTACGGTACGGATTCCCCGCCATATGTAAACTCAGGGAATGTTAAGGTTTTTTTTCCCCACCGTATGTAAACTTGGTTAGTGAAGAAATTCTAAATCTGGTTCTTCTAATACGGTGGGAACTCCCAACCGTAAGCTCCCCTGAGTTTACTTAGGATGTGGATTTCCCACCGTGGATAAATTCAGGGAAACTTACGGTGGGTTTTCCCCACCGTAACTCAACCTGATCAGTCAAATTCAAAGTAAATAACTAAAGGTCATTCATTCCTGCTAAATTCAAAGTCTTAACACGAGAAATTCATAATCCAACACAAAAGAAATTCATAATCCAATCTAAAAGAAAGAAATTCATGTCAAACAACTAAATTGTCCATAACTTAGCACTGGTACAAATCCATAACCTAACCACGACTTTTACCACCTCGACCTCAACCATCTTTTGGTTGAGCATGATTTTAAACATCCTCTTGAAATTCTTCGGGAGTAGAAGAAGAATCACCTCGCCGGCTACCATACCCACTGGAAGAAGCTTCACTAGATGAGGACATGTTCCTCTTGGTACCACTTGGTTCGGATTCGTCACTTGAAGCACTTGAATACTTAAAGAGAGTTTGTTTTTCAGGGTTGGTTATGTGTTTAACTTGGCTTCGTAGTTTTTTTAGTTGTAGAACCGTCATCTTTTGGTTAGCATTAACGCAACCGGTAATGTCCTTGACAACGAACTTACATCTTGAGGCCTGTATCAAAAGAATATCACAAACTTGTATATAATTCAAAAACTTGCATAAAAATAAATTCTAAATTTAGTAGTGTAATAACATACCATCATCAAGGCTCGATCCTTCCAATGCTTCACCAATTTCAATAGCTCATTTTGTGTTTTTGGACTAACCTCTTTGTTTTGATATTATGCCGCTTTCGGATCCATATTAATCACATAAGGATGACCCCACTCAAGAAACCAAGGCAAGTAATCGTCATTGGCTTCGCTAGTGCCAGCAATTTGTATTAACTCTTCAATTTTAAGTTTGTAGTGGCGTGCGGTGTGGTTTTTCCAATTGGCGACCATTGGTGCTGGGGTGAAATTCAGTTTACTTCAAAAGATTCTTTGTCTACTTCAAAAGATTCTTCGGTAACTATCTTCTGGACAAACCCAAGTTGACGTAAAACTTTACGAGGATTTTACATCACAAACCCTGTCGGATGATATAATGGTCCATTATAGTATGACACACTTGAAATGATGCGATGGTCATCTCCATCATCATTGAGCTTTAGGTATGGGTCAAACACCACCTTATCCATTGTCATAACGTCCAACTTTACCTAATCTCAGCAATATGAACGACTTTTTATGCTTCTTTTGAACTCCAGTGTAAGAGAACTCCAGTGTAAGAGTATCTCCTTCCAGTAGGTAAAACATTATGTCATTTTGAATCCTCACTTGGCCTCAACGTAGGAAAATGGTCATAAACCCATGAATGCACAAAAAGAGAATGATACATACTTGGTTATGCTACAAATGAATATAAAATTATAAATAAAATTTGAAAATCACCGAAAATTACCTGGAAAATCAAAACATTTCCTGCAACTTGACGCAATTCCATCTCGAAGCTTTACCAAGTAAATAAGAAAGGGTTGCGGCAGCCCATGAGTAAAACGGTACCTCGTTCTTCCCCATATCAAGAGAAAGTGTCTTCAACAATTGAAGATAAGAAGCTTTGACCCAGTTACCCGAAAGATCGGGGAAAATGATGGTGCCAAGAGCATACAACAGATAAGCAATAGTTGTATGCTGCCAAGAGCATACAACAAATAAGCAATAGTTGTATGCCTAACATTGTCTTCGTCCATCAATCCATCTCGTTCTTTCTTCAAAGATCCTTCAAACATTTGCCTCAAATTCTTCAATTTAATCTTTCTTGCAATGTTGACTGCTACAATTGTTTCATCCCTCTTTCTTATCCTTTTGGCTTTAGGTTTGGATCCAACGGCAAGTTGAAACTCTTCTTCCGCCGAATCCTTGTCCCACCTAAGACGCACTCGAGCCAAGTCACAAATCTTGTCAAAAGGCATTGAGTCGTCAAAATCTTCAAAAAAAAGATTTACCTTCCACGGGGAGCCCAGTAATTTGATAAACATCGTCCAGGGTGATGATCATCTCGCCGAACGGGAAATGAAAGGTGGTGGTTTTGGGCCAAAATATTTCTCTAAATCCAGAAAAAGTTACAAAATCAAAGTCCCTTTGCGAATACTCAATTGCAGTCCATAAACTCGAAGCTTTAACCAAGGCTATAACCGTATCACATTCTTTATCCAATGGCCAATAAATGGTTGTTTGACACTTCAGTTTAGGAACCCTTTTGTATGATCCTACACAAAACATAAAAATATTAAAGAAGAATAAAACAATGGTAAATAAATTGACAGAGACAAGCTTAGGGAAAGATGTTTTCCTCTGCCACACAAACTCTTGCAGCCCATGAAGTTCTGTAACCAAATACGACTTTGGCCCCATCTCTAGGCTGACCCCAAGCACTTTTATCCGCCTTGGGCGGCAATAACACCATAGACTCAATCACTGTCTTTGCTGGAGGTGGAGCTGGATGCCTCTTTTTCCCTTTGCCTTTGTCATCATTTGTAGGTGAAAGATCACCTTCTTCTTCAATTTCAGGATTTATTTGTTGAGCAACCACAAGTGCACGTTCTATCACTTCTTCTCTTGGTCCACCAATGACGATAGCTTTGTTCCTTTGTTGAGCACCTAATGGAATCTTGTTACGAGGCGTTAGAGTCCGCTCATGACTTGGTATTACTTCTTGCGTTCTCTTATTCTTTCCCTTATCCTTATCCTTTGGTTGTCGATCCTAAAAATGTCAACCATTGTGTTTAATACATACAATGAAGCGAACAAAGCTAAAAACTCAGGTGAACCTACGGTTTGGAAAACCAGCATACGATGTGGAAATAAGGACCTACTTTTCGAAAACCAAACTGTATGCAAACTCAGTTAAACCTACGGTTGGGAAAAAGAATCCAAAAGGATTCCTATATACTGTTTGAAAAGCAAACCGTACATAAACTCAGTTAAACTTACGGTATGGAACTATCAACCTATGATGGGGATTTTAGGGTTCAATTTTTATCACCGAACAATTTAACTACTGTTTGAAAGACAAACTGTATACAAAGGCAGTTAAACCTAAGGTTTGGAAGTATGAATATTTCAAACCGTATATAGTGTCTACGGTTTGGAAATTAAGAACTCCAAACCGTAGACAGTTCTAAAACTGTTTTTCCATAAGCCTAATTCGATCCAATCTACTTATTCATGCAACAAAAACCTATGAAAGAAGATATATTTTTGGTTTTTACCCTATTGAAGTCACTGCGGGTGGATTAAGTGGTGTTTGAACTCTTTGATGGTTCAATTCTTCATCTTCATCTGATTCTTCATTTGGTGTTGCATGTGATTGATTAACTGGTTTTGGATTCTTATTTCTCTTAGGATCGTTTGTCCATCCCATAATTTATAGAGATTTTAATCGACGATGAATAATTTTGAGAATCGACGATTAATCGAAGAAAAGATCAAAAAAGAGGCGATGCAGGTGATGGGGGAAGAAGAAGAGGCGATGGAAGAGTGGGAGGAGAGGAAAGAAAGAAGAACAAGATTTTCCTCTCTAATGAATTAGGCTTAGGTTTAATGGGGTTAGAATATTTTGGTATTTCTTTTGTAGGAAATACCATATTGTCACTAGGTAGTGGCAGAAATACCATTTTGGGACCATATATATATAAAAAGTCAATAGAAAATATCTTATTTCAGATTTACTTTCTCTCTCCTCCTGTTTCAGATCTAGTTTCTCTCTCCATTTTTTTCTTCTTTTTTCTGTTGATGCTCATGAAAACGATGAAGAAGGATGATAATCTTTTAGTTTTTTCTTCTATGTAGCTACTATTGATGTTGAATATGATGATAAAGATGATGAAAACGACGGAGATTTTTGTGTTTCTTCGTCATTTGTTGCTGTTGTTGCTGTTGAAGAAGACGGAGATGATGAAGACGGCGATGATTTTGTGTTTCTTTCTTCTCTGTTGCTGCTGCTTCTGTTGAAGATGATGTAGACCATGAATATGATGAAGACTATGAAGATTTTTATGTTATTTGGATGTATTTTTTTGATTTTGATGTTGAAGATCTTGATCTTTGATTTTGCTGCTCGTGTTAAAGATGAAGTTCTGCTGCTGTTAAAGACGATGATGTTTGTTGCTGCTGTTGAAGATGACGAAGATGATGAAGATGATGTTACTGCAGTTCATTCCAGAAATGAACTCTGGTTTATATAGGTTTTTATCAAGATTTCATTCCAGAAATGAACTCTGGTTTATATAGGTTTTTATCAGGAGTTCATTTCTGGAATGAACTCTGGTTTATATAGGTTTTCTGAAAAATTAAGTAGAAATTAACAGGAGTTCATTTTGACGAATGAACTGCTACAAAAAATAAGTTGGAATTAACACGGAAGGGTAATTTGGACCATTTAATATTTTTAAATAATTATGGACCAAACAGTAAAGGCGTTTTCCCAAATGACCAAACAAACATGGGACCACCTAAAAAAGGACCAAACGATTATTTTCCCATTTCTTTTATGAATTAGCCCCTATCTTCATTTAGGATATTAAAATCCATACGAGCCCTCAAAACTATTTCCTTAGAGCCCCTACAATAGGTTTCTTTTTGATCGATAAATGACATTACAAAGTTCTACCTGATTGTATTCGTTACCTCCCCGACATGACTAATACAATAACCCCGTGTACTACGAGTTGGGAATATTTAATGATGCAGGTGAGGATAGGGCCCGTTCGGTGTCAATGACAACATTATCATCATTTTATTCGATTAAGGCATTTGGATATTTCGATCATCACTTTGGTACATAAAGTTTCCGTCCACCGTCCCCGCCTTGCACAATGGGTATATTTTTGGGTATTTAAAATATACGGCACCGTCCTCTTTAAGCAGAACCATACCCATTGCTCTCCCAGTCTTTCACTCGAATAATATTCTACAGGTTGCACTTCGATACATATAGTTTCCGTCCACACTGTCCTGGTCTTATTTGATGTGTATTTAAAATATACTGAACCTTCCTCTTTAAGCAGAAGTGCAGAACCATAGCTCTATCTCTACCGAACCCAGTCATTCTCGCAAATAATATTCAACAGGCTGCTTGCTTCCTATATATATATATATACAGGAAGTAAAAATATACTATTCACTTCTCTTTGCAATAAAACATTGTTTACTTTTCTCTTCCCTTCATTTGCAACTCAAAATCAAAGTTGTAAACCCTAGGAGGATAAAAAAAACATGGGTTCTTCATCCTTAGCTTATTCTTTCTCCAACCAGAATCTTAGTTTCCTGTCAAACCTTAATACTAATTCTAAATCAACATCATTGCCGGCGTCGTCATCGTCAGTAGTATTTCGTCGCGTAAATACAACTAATTCGTTGTCTCAAAAAGGGTCATCATCGTCATCACCTGCCAAAAATGAAAATTCATCTAAACTGCCGATCCGAAAAATCCCAGGAGATCATGGAATTCCATTTATCAGTCCAACCAAAGATCGACTTGATTATTTTTATTTTCAAGGCAGGGATCTTTATTTCGCATCAAAAGTTCAAAAATACAAATCAACTGTATTTAGAACCAATATGCCACCAGCTCATTTCATTGCTTCCGACCCTAAAGTGATAGTTCTTCTTGATGGGAAATCATTTCCAGTTCTTTTCGATATGGACAAAATCGAGAAAAAAGATGTCTTCACCGGTACATACATGCCATCTACTGAACTAACCGGCGGTTACCGAGTTTTATCATATCTGGATCCATCAGAACCGAGTCATGCTAAACTCAAAAAGCTCATTTTCTTTCTTCTAAGCTCTCGTCGCGATCAAGTCATACCTGAATTCAAGAACAGCTTTAGTGAGTTGTTCATAACGGTCGAGACCGAGTTGGCGGCTAAAGGCAAGGCTGATTTCGGTGGTCCATCTGATCAAGCTTGTTTTAACTTCTTGAGTCGAGCGCTATACGGAGCTAATCCGGTGGACACAAAACTGGGACGAGATGGACCGAAATTAGTGTCGAAATGGATCTTATTTCAGCTAGGGCCACTTCTAACATTGGGTCTGCCATGGCTTCTTGAAGATGCTTTGATTCATACTTTCCGGTTGCCACCATGTTTGGTGAAAAAGGACTATCAAAAACTTTATGATTTCTTCTATGAAGCATCAAGTTGGGTATTAGATGAAGGTGAAAAAATGGGTATCAGTAGAGATGAAGCTTGTCATAATTTAGTTTTCACTACGTGCTTTAATTCATTTGGTGGTATGAAATTATTCTTTCCAAATATGGTTAAATGGATTGGTAGATCTGGTCCTGAGTTGCATAAAAAGCTAGCCGAAGAAATCCGATCCGCCGTCAAATCCAACGGAGGTAAAATTACAATGGGTGTTATGGAAAAAATGCCGTTAATGAAAAGCGTCGTGTACGAAGCTTTACGGTTAGAACCACCGGTGCCGGCACAATACGGAAGAGCGAGACGAGATTTCGTTGTCGAAAATCATGATTCGGCATTTGAGGTTAAAGAAGGTGAACTGTTGTTTGGTTATCAGCCATTTGCTACAAGAGATTCGAGAATCTTTGACAAAGGCGATGAGTTTGTACCGGAACGTTTTATGGGTGAAGAAGGCGAAAAACTGTTGAAACACGTTTTATGGTCTAACGGACGTGAAACTGATGATCCAGCTTTGGCGAATAAACAGTGTGCCGGTAAGGATTTTGTGGTTTTGGCTTCTAGACTTTTACTTGTGGAGATGTTTCTCCGTTACGATACGTTTGAGAGTGAGTCTGCTAAATCGGCTTTAGGTGTTTCCGTTACGATAAAATCTGTTAAGCCAGCAAGTTTCTAAGCCGTTTTCCGACGGATTTTGTGTTTTCTTCTTTTTCTTTTTATGTCTACGGTTCTCATGTATCTTATATGGAGTGTATAATTTGGAAATTTCTAATAATTATTTCAATCATTTATACATTTTAGCTTACACATTATTTTGTTTTTTAAGACTACAAAATTACAGTACAAGCTGTATGAAGATGAAATAGAACAATGACTTTGCCATTTCTAACCCCAACAAAAAGAAATTGCAAAAAGCCTGCTTCTTTTGATAACTCTGACAGTGAAATAAAATTTCCATAAATATTCCACCAACAACCACCACTGCGGTGGCACTTCAATGATAGTTTATTACCACCTATTTAACACATGTTTTAATTGACTCAAGGGTCACAGAATCGATTCTTCGTCAACTCTACATTGGTTGATGAACCGAATGGTTTAGCTGCAGACCAAGCAAACTCGATGAGTTCGCAAAAAACAAACGAATGCCGGCTGACTGCTGTAGATATCTGTGTGAGGCAGAGTTAGAGAGAGAAGTGAATAAAGACATACCTTATCTATTTTTGTGTATACCCCATTGGCATCCCATTAAACTACATTAGACAACAAACTATTCGACGAAGGTGAAGAAGTTTCTTCACTCAACCATAAATCCTCCAAAGAAATTGAAGAACAAGCTTTTACTTCCTCTCCAGAAATTCCATAACTGCGCATTTTTTGAGTAGCCCCTTTTGATTCATCATCAACTAGTACAGCCTTGTTTTCTGATAAAATTTGTGACTTTTCATCTCCAATATTAGAAAGTGAAGAGCAACATGAAACCACAGGAGATCCAATGCACATATTCTTCCCCTCATGCTCTAGCTCCAATTCTTTCGTCTTCATAGGAACACCACCACTTACCATAATGTTCTCTAGTTCAGCTGCAACTTCCATCATTGATGGCCTAGTTTCACTATGAAATGCAAGGCACCTAAATGCTAGCTCGCCAACTTTATGCAAAGAGGAAGATGTCCAAGCATTCTTGTGTTGCTCAAGGAATGGATCAATTATTTCATCCAAGCAACCCATCCTGATCTTTTCCATTGCAAAATTCGCCAAATTCACCTCGTTGGGTTGTCGAGTGAAATCCACCACTTTCAATCCACTTAGTATCTCTATTAAAACTACCCCGAAGCTGTAAACATCACTTCTATCCGAAAGATGGAAATTCTGATGATATTGAGGATCAAGATACCCTGGGGTCCCTTGTGGGACTGTCGAAATGTGGGACATCTCAGTCATACCAAGTCTCGAAAGACCAAAATCGGCAACTTTTGAATTGAGATTGAAATCTAAGAGTATGTTGCTTGATTTGATGTCTCTGTGATATATAGGCGGGTCCAATGCTGAATGGAGATGGGCAATGGCTTGAGCTGTTTCAGTTGCAATAGTGAGACGAACTACCCACGAAAGGCCAGTTCCCCTCTCCCTCTGTAAATGCTGAGATAAGGTTCCGTTGGGCATGAACTCATAGACAAGGATTTGTTCATCCCTCTCTAAACAAAAGCCTAACAAGCGTACTAAATTCGGGTGGGTTACAGATGAGAGAAGTTTGACCTCATTTATAACTTGCTCTATACTGTCTGCATCTCGGTATCTGATTCTTTTAATGGCAACCCAATCATCACTGCTAAGCTTTCCTGCATAAACTGTCCCGTAAGCCCCAGTTCCTAGCCTGTGTTTCTCGGAGAATCCATAGGTTGCACGTTTCATTTCCTTAAATCTATAGAATGGGACACTACAACTGCCTTCAGCTTCGGACAGTAACTGTTTGGTGTTCTTCCGAATTTTCAAAGAAGCAGATCGTCGTCTAAACATATAGCAGAAAAAAGCTATGCCTGCCATTAAAGAAGCTCCCGCAATGACACCTGAACACATTTCAAAACACAATAAAAAGAGGATATATGTATTTTTGGAACTTGTTTCTTATGGTATTATGATATAGACCTAGGAGAGCTACTAATGATGCCACTGCTAATAGCATTGACCAACTCGAAAAAAAATTCCATATAACTTAACCACGGGCTTTTAGAAAAGAGCTTTATTACCTGTAATCAGAACAGCAAGTTTAGTTGTTCCCCTACATTGTCGAGACCAGTTTTTATCAGGATTGCATTTGGAAGCTGTTGAACAGTATTAAAGAACAGAAAACAAGTAAGACCTCGTCTTATAGTAGTTCACATGTAATCATGAAAACTAACAAATTTGTGAGTTCATAGAACACCTGCAGACACAACGTTTCCTTGCTGAAATAATAGCCAGCATATAGCTCAACAATTGTAAATAGCTGAAAAACAACTTTAGTGCCTTTTGAATATCATGTTCTTATTTGGGTTTATTAGAATTTCATAAAATTAGTACTACTAAAATATGAGCAATGTTTTCAGTCCATGAATAGGTCATATATGTTTAGCTACCCAAACCCTGAGAGACTGGTAGAGCGGTTTGACCATAGGATTTGCTCCCCAAGCTCAGGATTGATAATCCTCAAGGCCAGTAGGTATCTCCGCACGACTTTGTTGGTTAGTCAGTCAGGTTTATCTGCGCATGATGGTATACCAAAAATGCTTCATGCATAATTTGGTTGCTTCAATCAGACAGTCAAATTAAGACAACATTATGGAAGTCCTCCTAAGAAACGGACTTATAAAGTTGTGGTGACCTATCTTAATGGTCAGAAAATTAGCAAGAAGATCGTACACACAACAAATTAAAAGAAGAAAAAAACTTCCCAAACTTTGACAAAAACGTTAGCTTCTTTGACCAAATTCTATCGATATTAATATTTGATAGATATATATTGTCCTGAAGAATCATTGATCACAGAAGAAGTAAAAAAAAAGTCTGTTTGATTGAACAAGTATTCACACTAAAGACTCCTTTGCAAATGCGAAGACGAAGACCCAAAGAAGATATCTTTTACAGTATTTTCAATGATATGGCCAGGGAAAATATTTGCTCTTACAGTAAGGATAATTTTCCCTTAGAATGCGGCATAAAGCTTTCATTTTTTTCCTATCAAGATATTACGAACAGAGTTGGACAAAATTTGCTTATTTGTGCAACAAGCATGTACTGTCATCTATTACCTGGTACAGTAAATAATTCTATTTTTTTCAGTAGGAATATGATAAATAATTCAGATGATCGGAACATACCTTTCAAGCAACCACGACCCGTAGCATAACCATCGCCTTCGAAACCTTCGACACATTGGCACCGGTAACCTGCTGTTTGACTTACCGGAGAAATAATCGCGGTACAATTAGCATTTGAAGAACAATTGCAACCTCCATTTAGCCAGTAACTTAAATGAAGTGTTCGAAATTCTAAAGAAACCATTGAACTCGAATTCACAACAACAGCAACTGAAGAGTACAGAAACTTGCACCCGGTAATACTAATGTTGTGGAAACTCAGGAAACTTGCACTATCTCCATTTTTCACGCGTTCTTCTCCGACCTTAGCTGAATAGCAGTAAGGATGTTCACAATCATTAGAGCGAAATTGTAGTCTTAATAAACTTTCCGGTATTACACAATCTTGTGGTTTAGTAGTACAATTTTGTAAGAGTAATCCGTTTCGCGAAGTTAAAGCATAATTCGAACTGTACAGAGGTTTCAAGGTTTCGATTGAGCGATTGCATTTAGGTGGTATGTTGATTAATAAACCATCTGATGTTACATTTTGAACACGAAATTCTTCTCCAACGAAGACTTCTCCTTTTGAGCAGTTTAAACGGATGGGGCAACCTTCAGAGAACCCGTACGGAAATGGAAGATGAAAGTTTAGTGAGGACCCAGGACAGTGTTGATCACAAACGGCTACAGAGGTTCGAGTATGGGTAATAATAAAAGCTATAACTGAAAACGTTAACAGAAGAAAAAAATCCTGTTTGATCATTTTGCTTGTGTTGATGATGGCAGATGAAAAGCCGAATATCAATTCTGTGAATTACAGTTCTTGAATATGGTTACTCTCTACAGAGTAGTAGCGCTCATCTTGCAATTACCTCTGATTTGAGCTCTTCTTTTCTTATCCAACAAAACTTTATTGATATTTCTATTTTCCAAGAGTTCCCTACCTGCAACTTGAGCCGCAATTCAGTAACAGATGACAAAACAGGATAATCAATTTAAATGTTCTTTCTTTTCCCACTATCTAACCCATTCTAACTTACACTAGACGTTAGTACATACGCGCTTATTCTCATTCTATAGTCGCAAACATCCCTGATGAGTCCGGTGATTTTATTTTATTTTCCAACTGGGGGACTATTTTCTGATTATAGTAACCACGCATTGGCATCGTCGTTGACCTGCAGATAAAGCCCCCTGTGACAAAAGTAGTCGACCAATCAGCACAAACCAAGCTGGCATGTATAAAATCAAACTTCCAGCAGTTGATATTCCGTGCAAACCACCGTATCGTATGGGGCAGCGAAAGAAAGACAAAATCTAATATATATACCAATAAAGAAATGAAAAGAAGAGTTAGGTTACATGAATTTGAATTAGATGATATAATTCGATTAGTTTTATAAATAATTGATTAATATATATATATATAAAATTCTAGGACAAGATACATAGATGATGGGTATCCTCTTTTTCTTGGCAGTGCCATGAAGCCACAGACAAAGAAAATAGCCATCCTACTAGAAGATCCTCCATGACTTTTTATATGTTTGTTAATAATTGTTTTTACATTTTCATTTTTTTTATTAAGGGAATAACTGCTTTTCTTTTCACCCACTAAAATACAATACAATAGATTTATGCAAGGGGAACACACTAATTGGCATTTACAGCGACCTGCAAAGGAAAGAAAAAGAGACCGAGATTTAAATTAAAATTTATCTCTTCACCAATTTTTTTCTCAAAAGCACAACCGCGGAAAAGAATGAAATTTTAATCACAAGGGTTTCTTTTTTCTTTCATCGGCGGAGAGTTCCTCTTAAAAGAGGAAGAAGGCATGCAAGGAGCGTGCAGCAACAATACAAGTTAGCGACCAAAAAGTATGACAAAAGGGAGACGAAGCAGGGAAGCGAAGCAAAGACACAAAAGCCTAAACACCTAAGCAGAATTCCTTGGGTGTATGAACGGAACCCGAACTTGAAACTGATGTGTATGAGTCCTTGGTGTATGAGGAGGCTAGTTCTCATGTGTGTATACAACACGAGTCTTTGTGAAATTTACTAAACTTGGGAAACACTAATCGTCAACCATTCAGGTTTTCCTATGCTTTCTTGCTAAAACCCACCAAACCTAACTCCTAAAAGCATTGAACTGTTAAAGAAGAGAGAAGTTAAGTATTTAAACACTTTCCTCAGATAAAAAATTACAGGAATACACAGATGACTTTCAAAAAAGCTTCAAGCACTAATCATAATCAGGCTTAGTTAATCAAGCACTCAGTCTCAGCTTAAAGCCTAATTATTACAGTTTCATCTTATCCTGATGTGGATCATAATTACCCACTTCTTTTACCAGTTATCATCAAAACAACAGGGAATGCTCAGTTTTACAACCGGGCACGATTGAATAAATATGAACACAAATCACTTTCGGATATAATTTTTCTTATCTCACTGACTCGACTCTTGTAAATGGATGGTCAGAGGATCCACACATGAAAAACAAAAATATAGCAGAGCCCACACAAAGACATGTCGATGATTACAGGCCAAACGGGATACAATATAACACTGAAAAGGTGACATGGATACAAAATAAAGTCAGTTTTATTGGCTGGGGTGAATTAGTTGTCTATCTATACTTGTTTGAATAGTTGCAAACTATTTTATTTTACTTCTTTCAGTTACTGGATATATCTAAGCTTTCACCTCTACCAAAATAATCCCATTTCTGCTTCCAGACAGTGCAGAGTCCATTAACATAACACTGCAAGAGACAACTCTCCCGTGCTTTGAACAAATGCACCTTTGACTTATCATATCTCAGGGGTGGTGGACTCACAGAGGTACTTCACTATCTTCAGCCTCAGGTTTTCAATGGATTCCTTCCAAGTTTAAATTATGGAACCGAGAAATATCAACACTGATAATGACAACATAAGCCAAAGAAATGGAAACAACTACAACAACAGACTAAGAATGCATAAGGACGCCACTAAACTAATTCCATGTTTCCTGTAGTTCTCCATACCCTATTTTGTGTTTATCTATTTTTTATTTTTCTATTAGGTGCCTATTCCTGTGACAATCATTCAAAGACAATAAGACATCCTACACCAGGAACGAAGACACTTTCTTCCTCTCTTACCTAATCTGTCTTTTAGTTTCCATTATTATACCCACTGCAAAGACTGCAAGACTTCTGGAAAAGAGCATAATTAGGAAATTTCCTTCCCCGTGGAGTTTGGACCCCTTTCCTGGCATCCAATGTATGCATCATATTATCTGAATATGTAACCAAAATCAATCTAAACACTCTATAAGCAGATATAAGAATATGTTTCCCCAACAAAAAATTTGCAGGAAAACAGAATTTTCAGTTAATAAACTGACAACTGATGCAAGAATGTTTCTTGTTTCAGCAATTTTTCCCATTTCTCTGGCATGCGGAATGACTCTGGAGATCACATTCACATTTGGGTAGCAGAGGATTTACGAAGGAGAATAGAAATTAATTCGCTGACAACTGATGCTAGGTGTTAACAGAGAAAACTGAAACAAACATAACACCCAGCATAACAAATGTCACAGACCATATTTATATATGCTTTATGTGAACAAGTGACTTGCAACTACATATGCATGCACCACACCTTCAAAATAAATTGGATTTTAACTCAAGTAGAATAGACTATTAAGTCCACTTTTCATTTCAGAAATTTCATTTTACATCACTTAAATGCTCACTAGCTACTTTTCATGGTTCCTTTATATCTCTCTAATTAATCCGCCTTCTATCTGTTTAAATACAAAAGCCTGATGTTGAAATGGAGTTTAGCAACAAATACCACGCCTTACAGTAGGGAAAGGAAACCAAGGAAAAAAATATCCTTGTTGCATTTGCATGGAAGCTTACCTTTTTAAAATATCAAGACCAACAAATTAAAAGAGTGACATATCTGGTGGAGGCCCATACATTGTCCTCCATGAGTACGGAATAACCCATCCATTTTCACCATTACCTGAATATTTAAAATTTACCATCAATATCAGGATTCAGGAAATCGAACGTTTTAATGGAATTACAAGGACGTCAATTGTTACTAATTTCTTTGACTTTGTATTATTTGTCACCCTTACAGAACAGATTTAGCCTAATCAATGACCAAAAGACTAAAGACAGTAAGGTAAATGCCTGGAAAATTAAGATAAAAAGAAATCTCACCATCGGACTTGTACGGGTTCTTCCCCAGGAGCTTACATGAAGCCTCTGCCAAAAGGAAAGAGTCTGGTATGTTGTCTCCTTCTGAGCAGTAGGAAAATATGCAAGTCACCTTCAAACCTTTTGCCTGATGCCACAACCCAGTCTCATTAGTCTCAAAAAGTACAGATTAATGTGGAGGCAAGGCACAGATAGGAATATGGGAAGGTGACTAAAATGATCCAATTTTGAGTCCGTAAAAGAGCAATAAAGATAAATGCCTCAAAGAAATTTGTATTTGAAATGGGGAAGATGGAAAACCCGGTGCTGGAACAAGCATATATAACAATGAGATGAAATGCCAAACAGTGATGCATAATTCTGTAAAGAAAGATACATGTGTAGTTAATTCAAAAAATTCAAGTGTCGAATGCTATATCGACAGGGCACCGGTCACTTGTTCTTGCGTTCAACGACAATTTAAAATTTAAAACTGTAACGGAATAATGGAAACAAAAGAATTTCATGCAATTAAAGGAACAACATACTACAATATCACGAGTTTTATTATATTGCTATATGTTATTATTCAATTTCAAGGCCAGTGAGGGTACCTTGCAACAAGAAAAGAGAGCAGCAAAAGGCAAACTCGGATAGTAATCTTCATCAAGAACATCCTCCTCCTCAAAAGATGAACTTTCTTCTTGCATAGAAACTCCATCAGCTAAAGCACTGAGATACTTCCAACGTCTCTGGGCAGGATCATACTCTTGGAGTCTTTTCCACCCTAACTGTTCACAGTCACTATCTGTTCCATCTATATTGGTACTTGAAAGATAATATATCTGCATATTACTGAAATAAAGAAATAAGAGCCATTAGAAAGACAAATCACGATGCGTAACCATCAGAACAAAAACTACTGCTTACCTTGACAAATCAATATTTTGCCTTCGTCCAGAATCTAAGCTAGAGAGAACAACAACGTGCTTCTTTCCACTTGCAACTGCAAAGTTCGCCAAATTCTTTGCAAACTCGGTCATCATTCCCTGGTATTTCAAACGAGATCTCTCATTACACCTTTGCAAGTAGTTATATGAACATAATACTTGAAATGCATATTACTTCAGGTATTTACTGAATCCCAATGTCTAGTTTTAAAGTGCTACAAACAAATGAATACAAAAACTTTTGAACGAAGTGTCGAAAATACCTGAACAACAGGTGATCTTTGCTGTATAAGACTCAATGAATCAGAACAAGAATCGTATGCTACAAGCCCACAAAAACCAAAATCATCAATTTAAAGCAAGTAATAGCCACGTGAAAAACATCCATACTAATAATGGTTTTTATGTAAAGTTAAATCAATCCTAAATGGCTAAAATCAAAAATAGTAAGAAGAATTTACCTTCAAGTGGTAAAGCAAGAACTCCTTCAAGACCGACCCCGTAAGCGTCATTTCCAACACATGGAAGAATCGAAGGTTCATCTAGATAACCAATTTTTTCTGCTTTTAAAGATGAGATCAATAAATCGATAGAGAGTTGCCCAACGTTCCCAATTGACAATGCGGGCTGTGACAATCAAGCAACAAACACAATTCATTACATGAAAGAAAAAGAAAAAGAAAAAAACTAAATCTTCTTAATAATTTGATCCAATTAAAACCCTAAGTACCATCTGAAACCCTAAAAAAGAGGGAGGAATAGATACACTGCAGTTTATGGAATCGAGATTACCAGAATC
Source organism: Papaver atlanticum (assembly GCA_023531105.1). Lineage (NCBI taxonomy): Eukaryota > Viridiplantae > Streptophyta > Magnoliopsida > Ranunculales > Papaveraceae > Papaver > Papaver atlanticum. The sequence goes on from JAJJMB010016912.1 coordinate 2,147,511, forward strand.
AGTGTAGTGCAGTTTGCATGTAACTGTTTTCCCTGTTCAAGAATAAATTCCATGGTTCCCTGAGAGATTTGAGACTGGCGTGTAGTCGGTGTAGATGGATTTGCAGTGAGAGTTGAATGCCTGATGTTTCCTTTTGGCGCAAATCATGAGAGGCAGGATGTATATACGATGGGTCCAAGCCAGTGCTCATATTCGGTGTGGCCCGTGTGGACTCATGGCGACATATTTAGGGGTCCTAAGGCTTAGTCTTATGGTCTTCCAATCTCGCATTTAGATTGGAAATCCACGTCAGCTAGAATACCCCATCCAAAAGTCTTATGGTCATTCCAATTTAGCATCTAGATGTGCTGAGCTATTTCGTGAAAAAATTTGGTCGCGGTGAATGGAACAGCGCAGCAATCTCAGCCGTCGGATCAAAAAATAAAACAATCTCGATGAACCATTCCGCGAAAAGTAAAATTTTGGTTGCGCTAAATGAAACAGCGAAACTATCTCTCTACTAGTTGGTATTCGAGATATATACGGAGAGAGAAGTGATGTTGAAGAATAGGCAACGCTTTGAGAAGAAATTGCAAAGCTTTTTGTCTAATCTAGAAGCCAAATCTAGCCCATAAGACTTAGCCTTATGGCCTTCCAATCTAGCATCTAGATTGGAAATCCAAGTCAGCTAGAATAACCCCCTACGTCTTATGGCAATTCTATTCTAGTATACTAGTCGTAGAACCAAACAGCGAGGCTACGCTGAATCATTCATTGTAAATATTTTTTTTACTTTCCGCTGAATGGAACAACGCAGATACCATGGAATATTCAACTCGGCGCTGAACGAAACAACGAAAAGTTGATTTATTTATTTTTGTGGGTAACCAATCAGCGAAACTATCTCACTACTAGTTGACATTCGAGATATATCTGGAGAGAGAAGTAGAAGAGAAGAATAGACAACGCTTAGAGAAGAATACACAATGCATTTTGTCTAATCTAAAAGCCAAATCTAGCCCATAAGACTTAGCCTATCTCGTGATATGGCGAAGGGTGAGGATGACCAGATTGGTTGGGTTATAGCGATATACACACCCAATCCAACACGCATCTAACATTTGAATTTTTCATTCTGAGCATATGAAGATTAATGCATATTAATCCAATGGAATCATTTTATTCTTAAAATACAGTATAAGTCTAATAAAAGTTGCTTAAATTTTCATATCTCAAGAGACTGTAATAAAAATAAAAAAAAATCGGTAAGGTGCGTGTATACAATACACTAGAACACCGTTGCCATGGTGGGGAGGGCTGATCGAAGAAAAATGAAACACCGCTGCAATTGGACTGTAAAAGAAAATTTGTGCCTAAAATGAAAGTATCGTTTTTCCTAATGGAGTACATCATTTTATTAGTTGCAACGAAAGATTAGTTGATGCATAAACCGAAATATGGTTGCATAATGTGTTATGCATCCTTTGTGGTGGTTTGCATAATGGTTATGCATTCAATTTTCAAAATTGTGCCTAAAAGGATAAACACCTCCGTATTTTTCGTATAAACTCTAAATTTGATGTTGTTGTTTGTACTCATTGTGTAGATCTCTTTAAAATCTTTCCAACGAGATAAAATTTATAAAATTCCAAGGCACGGATTAATAGATGTGTTATATTCTAGTTTGCTTGCAAATTATACCCCAGACAAAATAGGATACATAAGGAATTATGTGAAAAGGCTTCAGTGAACCCGCCCGCACCCGATGAAACCGTGGTTTTTTAACCGAACCCGCGCGTAGTGGATTGGTATATGGTTATGAATCTAAAACCCGATATAAATGGATTGGTTTATGGTTTGATGCTAAAACCAATCGAACCCGCCCGCAAAAAACGATAGTATTGATTGTTTAACTTGTTTTTATTGGAAGTACTGTTTTTAGTGTTGAACTTTGAAGACTTATGATTGTGGTTTGGCTTGTTTAAGTAATTAGAACATAAATAAGTATGTTTGAACTTTAAAACATGTGTATGTGTGTTTGAATGATCATTAAATATATATGACAAGTACAAATATAGACATATTACAGGTGAAAAACTGGCAGGAAATACTGAAATATAAACGTTACAGGTGAACCGGGTTAACGCAGGTTTAAACCCAAAACCGATCGACCCGTAGTAGGCGGGTTTAAACCCGAACCGAAAATAGGTCGTGCAGTTTTGGTTTTAAATTGTAAAACCGAGATACTAGCGGGTTAGTAGGTGGTTTTAGGTGAAACCCGAACCGACCGACCCATGTGCATCTCTAGGCTTCACTAGAAAAAGCTTCACCAAATCCAATATTTTTATCAAATTGCACATTTGCGTTACCCTATATTTTACAAAAAAAATGGCCATAAAAGGGACTCCCTCCTTTCGGGTCCTCCGGTCGGTCGGCCCAATTAATAGGCTCAGCTCTTCCTATATTATCAACTTGTATACAACAGTTTGGATATATAAAGGATGGCCCCGATTCAACAATCCACAGATTTATATTTTGGGACATAAAGGATGGTCGAGATTGAGCTACTAATATGTATTTACTCTCTTCTCTCGCGTTTTACACGGTGGATGGAGGTCTAAAGTTTGACCTATAAAGGACGGTTGAGATCGCAACGCATGTGTAACGCTCCAATCACACTTACACCAGCCCTAATCTTATCATCGTTCGCCTCATTTATTTTTAGTGAAAATTGCAATACTGCGATATTCTTCGAATTCAATGTCAGAAGCGTTTCAATGTCGCTTGGCTATCAATTTAAATCAATTTTATTTATAAACGTAACTATCCATAACCTACTTCCCTGCATCGTCTGTTCTTTTCTTTTTTTTGCCTGAACTTGGAGACTCTACGTAATCTAATTTCTAGGGTTTCGTCATTCCACTTGCACGGTTAGGCCTTCAATCCCTTTTTTCTAGACATCAAATTTATGGTACACAAACAATTCGCTATTGTTGGTATGTTACAGTAAGTAATCATCCTCTTATGTCTTCAAAATCTTTCCTCCATCGAAAGGAATAATTTTAACTTTGTCGTTTCTTTCATGTTTTTATAATTTCCAGAGTTTTGTTTGTGTCAAGTTGTATTGAAGATCCATTTATGCAAGATGAGTTTCTTTTTCCCAATTTGAAACCACGAAGCCGAAACATGGTTTGGTGTTTTTTAGTTTGTGTTGTAAAATTTTGATATTTGAATCTTGATTATTTGTGGGGTTTTATTTGTTTTTTGATTTGTTGAGTTGAATGTGGGTTATGTATTTTGATTAATTTTTGAGGGTTTTTGTTTTTGTAGAAAATCATCATTGAAATTCATTAAATCTAAAATCCATATCAAAAGGAGGAAATACAACGCAATGAAATGCAATCCAAAAGTTTCTGAGAAGGACACTGCAGCCATCTTACTAATGTGATGAAATAGCCTGAAGCTTATAAATATCATGGTAATTTCTTTTAGTTTTTTCTTTTCTTTTTGATATTTAGATTTGTGTGTTTTAGGGTAAACAACACATTATCTGCCATAGTATGTGTCCAAATTAGATTAAGGATGGCCACGATTTAACTATCTACAGATTTATATTTTGGGACATGAAGGATGGTCGAGATTGAGCTGCTAATATGTATTTACTCTCTTCTCTCGGATTTTACATGTTGGACGGAGGTCTACAGTTTGGACCTATAAAGGACGGTTGATCCTAATTGGGAGAGAGAATCGGTGAGTTGAGGAGAGAGACTGTCTAAGGATCGGTGATTAACTCGTGTACATTTTTCGTTCTTCAACGTTCATTAATTCAGGTGTTGATCTTTTAATCCTTCTTGTTTTCTGATTCTTCATGATTGGTAGTATTAATTAAGTGGTTTTTCAATGGATTCTGGTCCTAAAATCACTTCAATTAATGAATCTAATGGAGATAAATTAGGGTTTTCAGTTGGAAAAAAAAGTTCCATCAATAGATTTGCCTGATGATTTATTTGAAGAAGCTTTAAATCCTTGGAAATTCTCACTTATTGGAAGATTAAATTTACAGAGTATAAAGTTTATTGATGCTTCTATAATTCTAAGGCGACAGTGGAAACTTGTTGGGGATTGTAAACTCATTCCGTTAGGAAAAGGCTTTTTCACTATTAAACTAGATAATGAAATTGATCGTAACTATATCAAAGCTGGTGATGGGAAGTCATTAATCAGGTTCTCAGAGTAAGAAATTGGGTATCAAATTTTCGTCCTGCAAATGTCAGAAGTTCTAAAGCTCAAGTATGGATTCATTTTCATGGTTGGGTCTTGAGTTCTGGAAAGAGAAGATTCTATTTGAAATCTACAAGGAAATAGGCACTCCAATCAAAATTGATGTAGCTACTGCAAAATGTGAAGTTGGGTATTATGCTAATGTGTTGGTTGAGGTGGACTTTGCTCAATCAATTCCTAGCAAAATTTGGATTAACACAAAATTTGGAGGATTCTTTCAAGATGTATTGATTCATGAGTGTCCAAAGTTTTGCACCTCTTGCAAAATAGTTGGACATTTAATCACTGAGTGTTATGTGGAAAGGAATAAAAACAAGACTCCTGTAATTAAAGTGAACTCTCACAAGGTAGTATCACAAGGTACTAAACCAGTTAATGTTGTTCCTTTTGATATTTGTGATACCAATGCCAGGGAGGAAGATTCTCTTGTTAAATCAATTGGTGAAACAACTTTTACTAGAACAAATGTGGAGGTTACAACTCCTAAGTCCGGTAGGTTTGATTCTCTTGTCAATGAACAGTCTGAATTAGAAGAAGAATCAGTTATTATGGAAGTACCAAAAATGTTGGAAGTAGCAGAACAAAATTCTTTGCAAAATAATGTCATTAAGTTTGTTAATGGTAGTAATGGAAAGGTGACAGAAGAAGTTATTCCAGTTACATCTTGGGCCAAAATAGTGGAAAAAGAAATGGTAATTGCCAGTGCATCAGAGAACACAAAGAGTAATTCTGCAAGCACATCTGCGGTCAGAACTTTAGAGCAACATAAGGTAAGTAAACCAGCACCTGTTAAATACAACTTTAGGAAAAATCCAGGAAAAGGGGGTACAAAAAATCCCCAATCCAATCAATAAAAATTCTCTATTGGAACATAAGAGGCCTTAGAAGACCAAGGGCTCAAGATAAATTATGGTCTTTTGTTAAACAATTTAGTCCTTCTTTAGTATGGATAGCTGAACCTAAAGTAATTTGTAGTGCCTCTTTTTGCAATAAGTTAAATCTACCTGGAATGCAGAGTATGGTAATTCATAATTCTACTTCTTCAAATATAAAAGGAAATATATGGTTATTTTGGAATAAAAGTATTTCAGCTCCTCGATTTCAAGTCAGATGATTACAGTAAGTGTTGGTGATGTTCAAGTTTCTGGAGTCCATGCACATGTTGGAATTACACAAAGAAGATTTCTATGGTCTGAAATGGAAATGATTAGTGATATGCAGAAGCCATGGATTGTCAAAGGTGATTTTAATGCTGTAACATCTACAGCAGAGAAGGTTGGTGGGAGAGCTCCTAATAAAACTGCAATGTTGGATTTTCCAAATTGTCTAAATAATTGTGAGTTTATTCAAGCCCCTAAAACAGGTTTAGAGCATTCATGGTCAAATTGTCAACATGGAAAAAAGAGAATACTGTGCAATCTAGACATAGTGGTTTTTAATCAAAAGTGGTTACTGAAAAAGCGGGGGTATAACAACCTAACCCAATATTTTGCTTAGCAATCTGTATGGACTAACTCCAATACTTTCAAGAGAATCAACTAGACAGTTAGACTCAATCTTAAGAAAAGTATATCAAAGAGTTATATCTCAATTTCTCGATTCAATCCGCAATCAAACAAATAGGAATTTGCGAACCTGATTGAATACAAGAGAAATAACTTGAACGGTACCAAAAACCAATGTTCAAGGATCAATCAATTCCAATCAACAACCAAAGGTTGGATTTACCAATTGATCGATTCAACGCACAACCTGTGATATTTCAATTATATAACAAAATATAATGCGGAAAAGAAATAACACAGACACCAGAAGTTTTGTTATCGAGGAAACCGCAAATGCATAAAAACCCCGGGGCCTAGTCCAGATTTGAACACCACACTGTATTAAGCCGCTACAGACACTAGCCTACTACATAGCTAACTTCGGTCTGGACTGTAGTTGAACCCTAATCAATCTCACAGTGATTCAAGGTACAGTTGCGTTCCTTGCGTCTCTAATCCCAGTAGGATACTACGCACTTGATTCCCTTAGATGATCTCACCCACAACCAAGAGTTGCTACGACCCAAATTCGAAGACTTGATAAACAAATTTGTCTCACACAAAAAAGTCTATTGATAGATAAATTTGTCTCCCACAGATATACCTACGAGTTTTTGTTCCGTCTTTTGATAAATCAAGGTGAACAGGAACCAATCGATAACCCCGACTTATATTCCCAAAGAACAGGCTAGGAATTATCAATCACCTCATAATAACCTTAACCGATTAACGAAACAAGATATTGTGGAATCACAAACGATGAGACGAAGGTGTTTGTGACTACTTTTCTATCTTGCTTATCGGAGATATAAATCTCAAGACAATCTTACGATTGTACTCAATCACGATAGAAATAGCAAGATCAGATCACGCAACTACAGAGAAAATAGTTGGGTCTGGCTTCACAATCCCAATGAAGTCTTTAAGTCGTTAACCTATAGGGTTTCGTGAAAAACCTAAGGTTAAAGGAGAATCGACTCTAGCTTATACAACTAGTATCACACAGGAGGTATGGGGATTAGGTTTCCCAGTTGCTAGAGTTCTCCTTTATATAGTCTCCAAATCAGGGTTTGCAATCTAAGTTACCTTGGTAACAAAGCATTCAATATTCACCGTTAGATGAAAACCTGATTAGACTCAAGCTAATATCCTTCAACCGTTAGATTGATATACACAAATGAAATGCACCTTCATTTAGGTTTGGGTAACCGTACCTAAACGTGTACACCTAGTCGGTTCAACAATAGTTAACCAATGGTTAGCCATATGAGCACTTTCATATCAACCTTATTCATCTTCACCATAACTAGTTCAAGTGACTCAAATGAACTAGTTAGAGAGTTGTTCAATTGCTTAGATCTTATAGAAGTATACAAGACACAATCGAAGCAAAATCGATTTTTATTCACTCGAATCAATTCATGAACATTATAGCTACGGTTTGCAAAGATTGCATTCCTTATTATATAAATGTTTTAGTTCATGAACAAACCGATTTTAGAAAGTAACCTTCTTAAGTATGCAAAATGGTACGCATACTTAAGTGGTCGGACCGAGTTTGGTTATGCCAGTACGCGTACGGGTGCGCATACCAATTCACACTTCCAAACTCTAACAGAAATCCACGTACGTGAAACTTCCGCCAGTATACGTATTGGTACGCATACTTTCCCGAGTTTCCAACAACCGCCGGTACGCGTACGGGTACGCATACTTTAGGTTCCCGGTTTTGGACTTTTACACAAATGTGAGAACACACTATGTTTATATCCAAACATGGTTACTTGATCTAAACTCTCATTTCAATCATTGAAACTTTCTTAGAGGATGTTATAATAGTTGTTATCCAAAAACTATTTTCATCAAAGCGATTTTCAAGTTATTGAAATAATCAACATGACTTTCGTCACGAGTAAAGATGAACTTGGATAAAGCGAAAGCTTACCAACACATATTTCTAGGAATAGATAAGGGAGATAAACTCGGCTCAAAATAGCAAAGGTGTATAATTGAAGTTTATATAGCAATACGACTTTTGTCTAAAAATAGGAGATAAAATAGATAGACTTTTGAGTGATAGATAAGTTCAAGTCTCCACATACCTCTTTGTTGATGAAATTCCACAAGTTCCTTTGAGTAGTTCTTCGTCTTCATTCGATGAACACCGTGGAGTCTAGAACTCAACTACACTTACTATCCTAGTCCGAGACTTAGTTATAAGTAGACTAGAAATCAAAACTTATAGTTTTTGCAACTAAACTTGACAAACAATCTTGAGATAGCAACGCTTGCGAGTTCGGCCGAACAATGCTCTAACAATCTCCCCCTTTGTCAATTTTAGTGACAAAACTATCAATACATATGGAATACAAAATAAATAAACTTTGTAGCTTCTCTTCCAAATGCTTGATCTCCTTGGTTCTTCGACATTACTCGAAATCTTCGTCACTTCCAAGTACTCCAATGATTCCAAAGGTATTCAATTCAGCATCATCGTGGTTGAAGATCCGTAGCCATAACAATAAGAAAACAATAACTCTCAATCATTGTTATACAGTGTCATAGTATTATTACACAGCATCAAAGTTCAATTGTATCACAACTTTGACAACAATACTATGGTGATATGTATTACTGCCCCTTATTCAATACTCAATCTCACATGGAAACCACTCCCCCTTACATAATGATCCGAAAACCATATGTATTTGTAGTATGAACTACACATTAATTCTCCCCCTTTTTGTCAATAAAATTGGCAAAGGTACGAAAATTAGTGGGGGTCCTAATGAAATTTCCATGGAGACACTTCATTACCAAAAGAAAAGCACATATCAACTTGTTTAGATGCAATCATATAGCCGAAACTAAATGCATTCATCAAGGAGTTTATAAAGATACAAGATAACCCCTATAATATTTCACAGCCGCACTAATTAAGCACAAGTTCAATTAAGAACTCTCCCCCATAAAATGTCATTCCAAAAGGAACAACAAGAGCGACCTTACTTTTTCAAGAAAAGAAGGATTTCTTTGGACATTAACAAATCACATAAGAATATGAATTTGTATCCAACAATCTCAATTAAATTAACCACAAGAAAACCCATGATTAATTTAATTGGAAATGCTCACATAAGAAAACTTACGGAGTCGCACAGTATATACACAAAGATATGGATCAGGGAAGATCAATATTGCGGAATAAACAAAGATTCATTCTATTTTTCATCACTATTTGCACAATGACATATCATAGACTTTAATCTTTGTAAACAAAAGTTCATCATATCTTCCTTCATTATTTGCATAATGACATAATAGGCTTAACTTTTGTTTGTCAAAAGTTCATTCAATCTTTTATCAATACTTGCATACTGACATATGAAAGACTTAACTTTTGACCACGTATGGGACAATCACAGTTCACGGACGCAAACACACATATCCCATAACAAGTTGCAATATATAAAATCATAAAGATTAATACTGCAAAATCATCTTCCAAGTCAACTTTAGAATTTAAATAAATAAATCTAAAAACATTGCAAGATGAAAATCGTTGGAAATAGCTATGTGTACTCACAATAATGGCTATTCCAAACCCTAGTTATCCTTCTTAAAGACAAGAATAAATTCTCATAAGAATTTTCCTAGATAAAATAGATAAAGCATGGAAGTCTAATCATCATCTTCATCATCGGAGACCATAAATGTGGCACGAACCTTATCCATGTCTTCCTTGATTTCAGGGAACTTAGTGGCAATCACATTAATTGTTCTTGCACACACCTTATCTTAGCATCAATTTTACAAACACCCTTATGAATTTGATGAAGAAGCTTCACGGAGGAAGAATCAAATGAGTCAACAAGTGTGTCGCATCTTTGTCTCTTGCAAGTATTTTCCTTCATACGTTTGAAAGTACAAGGGCGAACAAGCTTCGGAGTTCCAAGAGAGTTGCCAATGGGAGCAATGGAGAATGTGCGACAAATACGCTCAATCAAGCAAGGATAGCCTAACTTCTTGTTGGAAGACGTCATCGACAACATTTGATAAATGATAAACCCACAAATGTCGAGACTTTGAGTTCCCAACTCAAGGAAATAGACCAACTCCGTAAACTCATGACCCCAACGAGAATTCTCAATCGTGAAGGGACAAAGATTAGAGATACCAAGTTTTCCAAAAGACATCAAAGCAAGACTAAGATGAGTAGTAGGAAATTTCCCTTCATTCCAATCAAAACTCTTACCACAAAGACCATTAGAGATGGTTTCATATGATGGTCTTTCATGACTAGGTCTTGGAAGGTGAAAACTCCCAAGGGGAATTTTAGTGATTTTTGAAATCAACTCTCTATTAACAAGAATTCTTTATCTATTTACCATGGTTTTGAATTCCATGTCATCATAATTAACATCATAGATGTTAGCATAGAAGATTCCTGTAAAAGTGTCAAAACCTTCACCAAGACCATCAAAGATGTTTCCAAGATTAAACTTTTCAAAACATACCAAATATTCTTTATGTCCATTAACAAAATCCAATTTCTTTTCTAGAATAAACCCAGTAGAAGAAATCTTTTCAAAAACTTTTCCGCAAGAATCATTGACAAATTTAATCCTAATGGAATTTTGGTCTATAGGTAAGTTCATGCTAGAAGAAGATGAAGAACCCAAGTTTTTTGAAACCTTGAAATTCCTCATGGGATCTAGAAATTGAGAAAGATTAGAAAGGGAGAAGACTTACTTGGTATGTTCCTTGAACCCCCCACCCCCACCCCACCCCCCACACCTTTTTTTTTCTTTTCTTTTTGGTCTCCAAGGATGATTAACGGAGAAAGCACATGAACCCTAGAGCGTTCACATACGCGGACAAGATGGGAGGAAGAAGAAGGTACGCGTACCGCTTCTTTTATATACCCATAGATGGGCTTGGACCCATTTTTTTGAACCGCGACCCACAAAAGGAATGTAGGATTTCTTAAGTGTTCAAACACCAAGGTTATACAACTCACGAAAGCACACAGACGTGTGAAAAGACGATGCAGTAGAAAGCTATTTTACAATTATCCTGAGGAGGGCAAAATAAAACATTAACCCAAGTACAAACAAATCAAACTGTTTCTTACCCCATCTCAAGATATATACAAATGGGGTAGCGCCAAACAAGTTACCAAGTGGCAAGATGTGCAGAGAGACCCTCATGCACCATTCCCGGTTGATATTTGTGAACTGTACCAGTGTGATAATCATCGTAATGATAATCAGAGTTAACAGAGGTTTCTATTTATTTTTTCATATGTCCAAAAGATGGATTTTTCTGATAACTTAAACCTGTATTAAAACCAAGAGAACTCGTTTTATTGGACCCGCTTGAGTTGACCACATGTTTAGTTCATACATCATGATTACATGATTTGACATGCATCGAACGTTTATCAGAATGATTCTTATTCTTAACCGAATTAAGCTTTTCTAAGAATCTAAAAACGTTTTCAAATGCTCTAAATAGATCTTTGTCAAAAGATCCATTATGATAGTATTCCTCAAAAAGATTAAGAGGTAATCTTGTGAGATTCCAAATCTTTAAGCGTAAAGAACGTTTTCTCAGCATTCCTTTCTTAGAGGGCCTTTTAATTTTTCCTCTAGATTTTTCCTCATCATCTAAGTTTTCCAAAGTCTTAGATGTAATGAGATTATCATGAAAAGCCAAATGACTAGTCCAAAATAATCTCTGAACAATATTTAATACAGATGTCGAGAGAAAGTTTCCCAAAGAAGTTTCCCATAAGGACAGACTTTAGGGATCAGCCGAACACAAACTTAGTAGGTTTATAGTGTTTGCCATCTCTGATACCAATTGAAAAAGTGGGGGTATAACAACCTCACCCAATATTTCGCTTAGAAATCTATATGGACTAACTCCAATATACTTTCAAGAGAATCAACTAGACAGTTAGACTCAATCTTAAGAAAAGTATATCAAAGAGTTATATCTCAATTTCTCGATTCAATCCTCAATCAAACAAATAGGAATTTGCGAGCCTGATTGAATTCAAGAGAAATAACTTGAGCGGTACCAAAGACCAATGTTCAAGGATCAATCAATTCCAATCAACAACCGAAGGTTGGATTTACCAATTCATTGATTCAACGCACAACCTGTGATATTTCAATTATATAACAAAATATAATGCGAAAAAGAAATAACACAAACACCAGAAGTTTTGTTAACGAGGAAACCGCAAATGCAGAAAAACCCCGGGACCTAGTCCAGATTTGAACACCACACTGTATTAAGCCGCTACAGACACTAGCCTACTACAAAGCTAACTTCAGTCTGGACTGTAGTTGAACCCTAATCAATTTCACACTGATTCAAGGTACAGTTGCGTTCCTTACGTCTCTGATCCCAGTAGGATACTACGCACTTGATTCCCTTAGCTAATCTCACCCACAACCAAGAGTTGCTACGACCCAAAGTCGAAGACTTGATAAACAAATCTGTCTCACACAGAAAAGTCTATTGAATAGATAAATCTGTCTACCACAGATATACCTACGAGTTTTTGTTATGTCTTTTGATAAATCAAGGTGAACATGAACCAATCGATAACCCGAACTTATATTCCCGAAGAACAACCTAGAATTATCAATCACCTCACAATAATCTTAATCGATTAACGAAACAAGATATTGTGGAATCACAAACGATGAGATGAAGGTGTTTGTGACTACTTTTCTATCTTTCCTATTGGAGATATAAATCTCAAGCCAATCTTACGATTGTACTCAATCACGATAGAAACAGCAAGATCAAATCACGCAACTACAAAGAAAATAGTTGGGTCTGGCTTCACAATCCCAATGAAGTCTTTAAGTCGTTAACCTACAGGGTTTCGTGAAAAACCTAAGGTTAAAGGAGAATTGACTCTAGCTTATACAACTAGTATCACACAGGAGGTGTGGGGATTAGGTTTCCCAGTTGCTAGAGTTCTCCTTTAGAGAGTTGTTAAATTGCTTAGATCTTATAAAAGTATACAAGACACAATCGAAGCAAAATCGATTTTGATTCACTCGAATCAATTCATGAACATTATAGCCACGGTTTACAAAGGTTGCATTCCTTATTATATAAATGTTTTAGTTCATGAACAAACCGATTTTAGAAAGTAACCTTCTTAAGTATGCAAACGGGTACACATACTTAAGTGGTCGGACCGAGTTTGGTTACGCCAGTACGCGTACGGATGCGCATACCAATTCACACTTCCAAACTCCAACAGAAATTCACGGACGTGAAACTTCCGCCATTATGCATACGGGTACGCATACTTTCCCGTGTTTCCAACAACCGCCGGTACGCGTACGGGTACGCATACTTTAGGTTCCCGGTTTTGGACTTTTACACAAATGTGAGAACACACTATGTTTATATCCAAACATGGTTACTTGATCTAAACTCTCATTTCAATCATTGAAACTTTCTTAGAGGATGTTATAATAGTTGTTATCCATAAACTATTTTCATCAAAGCGATTTTCAAGTTATTGAAATAATCAACATGACTTTCTTCACGAGTAAAGATGAATTTTGGCTAAAGCGAAAGCTCACCAACACATATTTCGAGAAATAGATAAGCGAGATAAACTCGGCTCGAAATAGCAAATGTGTATAATTGAAGTCTATATAGCAATACGACTTTTGTATCAAAATAGGAGATAGAAAAGATAGACTTTTGAGTGATAGATAAGTTCAAGTCTCCACATACCTCTTTGTTGATGAAGTTCCACAAGTTCCCTTGAGTAGTTCTTCGTATTCATTCGATGAATGCCGTGGAGTATAGAGCTCAACTACACTTACTATCCTAGTCCGAGACTTAGCTATAAGTAGACTAGAAATCAAGACTTATAGTTTTGGAAACTAAACTTTACAAACAAGCTTTAGATAGCAACGCTTGCGAGTTCGACCGATCAATGCTCTAACAGTTACAAATTTATGGTGATTGGGGATACAAAGTTGGATTAAGAATGGTATATGATCATGCTCCTTTGCTAGGGGGTGTGCAAGTGTTCCAAAGCCAAAAAATGCTCCTAATTTTTTTTCAAAATATGTGGATACAACATCCAAATTTTCTTCAAGTAGTCACAGATAGTTGGTCGAATGAGGTTAATGGTGATCCTGCTTTTGTATTTATGAGAAAGTTGAAGAACCTTAAACAGTGTCTGAATGAATGGAATTAGAATGTATTTGGAAATGTGAATGTCAAGATATTAGAAGCTGAGGCTAAAGTCAAAGTGGCAATGAAGAAATCTGATGATAATCCATTTGATGACAATGCTCTAAATTTGCTGGTGGAGGCTCAAAATGAACTATCTAGCAGAGAAGTCCAATATAATACTCTCATAAGGCGGAAATCAAGAATTAAATGGGTTAAAGAGGGTGCAGCTAATACCAATTTTTTTCCATACAAATACGAAGATAAGGCAATCCATCAATCAAATCAGTGAGTTAGAAGATATAAATGGTAATATCATTTTTGATCAATAAAAAAATTCATCTAAACTTGTTAATTTCTTTGAGAAAATATTTCAATTCAAAGAAGTAAACATAGTGGATAAACTACTTGATGTTATTCCCCATTTAATCACTGTTGAAGATTAGATTATGCTTGATTCCATTCCTACTGCAAAAGAAATAAAAGAAACAATTTTCTCAATGGATTCAGACAACTCTCCTGGTCCAAATGGTTTTTATAGAATCTTGTACAAAACAAATTGGGATATCATTCATCATGATCTTGTAGCTACAATTCAATTTTGCTAGAGCAAGTAATTCATTCCTAAAGGCTTAAATTCCAGCTTCTTAGTTCTTCTGCCAAAATGTCAAAGTGCAAAAACTGCTTCTCAATTCAGGCCCATTGGTTTAAGTAATGTCAGCTTCAAAATTATCACAAAGTTAATTACTAGAATGAGTATCTTAATTGGGAAGCTTATATCTCCTCAACAAACTGCTTATATCCAAGGAAGAAATGTCCATGAACAAGTGTTGTTAGCCTCTGAAATGGTGAATGAAATGAAGAAGAAAGAAGAGGAGGAAATGTTGGTCTTAAGTTGGACATTTCTCAAGCATATGATGCTGTCAGCTGGGAATTTCTCACCAAAGTCTTACGTAAATATGGGTTTTCTTCTTCTTGGTGTAGGTGGTTATTAACTATTCTTCAGTTAGCAAAAAATTTTGTAATGGTAAATGGTGGTCCATGTGGATTCTTTCATGTTAGAAGGGGATTAAGGCAAGGTGATCCCTTATCACCTTTGTTATTCATTCTAATGGAAGATGTGCTTAGCAGGAATATGTCTCAGTTGGTTTAAGAAGGAAAAATTATTCCTATTGGGTCAAAAAAGGTATTCATCCAACCCATTGATTCTTTGCTGATGATGTGTTTATCTTTTGTAATGGTGCCAAAAAGAGTTTGAAAAACCTAATGGAATTACTTGATGAATACCAATCTAGTTATGGACAATGCATTAACAAGGTTAAAAGCAAATGCTTTATTGATGGAGTGTCTAATGAACAAAAGAGATAATTAGTGGAAGACTAAGAATGGAAGTAGCTAATTTTCCTGGTAAATATCTTGGAGTCATGCTTGCTCCAGGTAGAGTCATTGTGTCCATGGTATGGCCTATGGTAAAGATGCTTCAAGATAAATTAGTTGTGTGGAAGGGAAAAATGTTATCTTTTCAGGACAGACTTGTCTTAATCAAATAAGTACCGAGTAGTGTTCCATTATATAACATGGCAATTTATAAGTGGCCAGCTTCAGTCATTAAAATATATGAAAGAATTATTAGAAATTTCCTGTGGTCTGGGGATGGTGATGTAAGAAAATTCAAGACACTGTCATGGAAGAAAGTTTGTACTCCTTTCAATGAAGGAGGATTGGGCATAAGAAGATTGGAGACAGTAAATAAGGCTCTGCTCATGAAAATGACGTGAAAGATAATAAACTCAAAAGAAGAATGGGCTATGTTTTTCATTGCAAAATATACGGATAAAAATGGTCAGTGGAATACAAAGTGGAAGCAATCCTCTGTTTGGTCTAGATTGAAATGGGATTGGACTTCATTACAAGATGATGTTAGGTGGTGCATTGGTGATGGCTCAAGAATCTCAGTGTGGTTTGATATCTGGTTAGGGGAAAGTCCTCTCATAAATGACATTGGTTTTAATGACTTTGTTAAAAGCAATATAGATATGAAGGTTAAAGATTTATTAAATGGAAAAATCTGGTGCATTCCTGAAGTACTGAGAGAATATTTCAGTTCTGTAAATCTCCCTGAAGTCAGTGGTGGACAGGATATCATGGTGTGGAGTGGTGATTTAAAAGTGAAATTCTCAACTTCTGCAGCTTTGGAAAGAATAAGACTAAAAGAACCTAAAGTAAACTGGCCTTCCTATATCTGGAAACCATTTCTCCACCCTACTATTGCAAGTAACATATGGAAGATCCAACATCAAATTTATGTGGATGATGAAGTAATGAAGAAAAATGGTTTTGAAATAGTCTCCAAATGTTGCATATGTACTACAGAGCAGGACTGTATGGATCATACATTGTGGAAATGTGATTTTAGTTTAAATGCATGGGCTTGGATTTGCTCAATATTTGGCTTTGAGAAACCTCAATCTTTCAGTGATGTCTGTAGATTAGCTCAACAAAAAAGTCCTTTTATTAAAGAAATATGGATGACTGCTGCTTGCACAATCATGAAGGAACTCTGGTTTCAAAAGAACAAGAAGCTCTTTGAAGAAAAATCACCTCAATTCAATGATTTCAAAAGGAAAATATGGCAATCTTTGCATGAGGGTGGTTTCAGAATGAGGAGCACAAAATAGGGGCAAAGTTATGATCAGAACATCATTGATTTCTTTCAAATGGGTATTAGATTCATTAAATACAGTTGTATTAAGGAATGTTATTGGGAAGCTCCAGACTAGGGATATGTTTTGTTTTGTTGTGATGGCTCTTCATTTGGCAATCCAGGTGCAGCTGGTTTTGGTATTATTTCCAGAAATTTTACATGTGAAGTTATTGGAACAATGTCAGGAGGAGTTGGCACTGCTACAAATTACATTGCTGAGATTCTTGCAGTGATTTGTGCACAAGAGTGGGCTTTTGTGTTAAGTGCTAAAAAGGTGGTAATCAGGTCAGATTCAAAAACTGTTATTGATGATTTCTGGAATGACTGCATTCCTTGGATGCTCAAGACAAGGTGGCTTAATGCAAAGCAAAGACTGGAATGTATTGTATTTCAACATAGCTTTCGTGAAGCAAATTTCTCTGTTGATGATTTAGCCAAAAGAGGTACAGTATTAAGAGCTGGTGAAAGAATCATTCACACTAAAAAGAATCGAAATGCCTAATGTAGTCTATTATAGGTTTTGTTAGGCCTTTTGGTTTTTTTGCTGTTCTGCTTTTTGCGGGTTTTTTGTTTGAACTTTTTGTAATTATTTGCTATTCAATTAATAAAAATATGTAATTAAGCAACAAAAAAAAAAGGGATGGTTGATATCGCAACACATGTGTAACGCTCCAATCACACTTACACTAGCCCTAATCTTATCATCGTTCTCCTTATTTATTTTCAGTCAAAACTGCAATTTAAATCAATCTTATAAACCCTAACTATCCATAACCTTCTTCCTTGCGTCGTTTGTTCTTTTTTTCTTCTTCTGAACTTGGAGACTCTACGTAATCCAATTTATAGGGTTTTGTTATTCCACTTGCACGGTTAGGCCTTCAATCAATTTTCTTAGTCATCAAATTTACGGTATACAAACAATTCGCTATTGTTGGTATGTTACGGTAAGTAATCATCCTCTTATGTATTCAAAATCTTCCCTCCATCAGAAGGAATGATTTTAACTTTGCCGTTTCTTTCATGTTTTTACAATTTCGAGGGTTTTAATTGTGTCAAGTTGTATTGCAGATCCATTTATGCAAGATGAGTTTCTTTTTCCCAATTTGGAACAACGAAATCGCAACATGGTTGGGTTTTTTTAGTTTATATTGTAAAATTTTGATCTTTGAATCTTGATTATTTGCGAACGGCTAGACAGGTTAAGTCAGGAACTGTGGTTCGTGTACTCTGTTTGAGAATGACAAGACTAGGCCCAAGTCCGGAACTGTGGTTCACGTACTCTGTTTGCGAACACAGTGGTTAGGTTCCAAAATCTGTAAGTATGAAATTCATACTCATGAACTTAGGTTCGTTTGCGAACTAAAGTCTTTGGAAATTTTATGAAATAAGGTATGCGGACTTGTTTTGCAAACCGTGGCATTATGTTCATGAATTGGTACTTGTATAAGTACTTTGTACAATTACAAACAAAACCGAATATGTTTCAAATGGGTCATATATATTTTTATGAGATAGTGAACATTTGAACAACTCTCTTGAAACACATTTAGATTCATTTTATTGATCATCATATTTGATCCAGAAGTGTTAGATGAATGTGGCTAAACTATAAGTGTTTATATGGCTAACTTCGGTTAATTGTTATTGAGCCAACAGGTTATACACGTTTAGGTACGGTTCATCCATATCTAAATACAGGTATATTTCATTTGTGTGTTTCAAGATAATACCATCTAACGGTGGAGATTGATTGCTTAGTTTCTAAGCAGACTTAGCTTGAATCTTAAATCAGGAGTTCATCTAACGAAGAATATCAATTGCTTTGTTACTAAGCTATCTTAGCTTTGATGCTAAGCAACCCTGATTTGAAAGACTATATAAGGGAGAACTCTAGCATCTTGGAAAACTAATCCCGACACTCTCGTGTGTCCTAGTGTCAAACTAGAGTCGATTCTCCATTAACCTAGGTTTTCCAAAACCATTATTAGGTTAATGAATTAAAGACTTCATTTGGGATTCGTGAAGCCAGATCCAACTATTTTCTCTGTGGTTGTGTATTCTGATCTTACTTTTTCTATCGTGTTGAGTTTAATCTTCTCTAAGACTTTCTCGATATTTATCTCTGATAGGTAAGATATAAAAAGTAATCACAACAGTTCTTCGTCTCAGACTCTTGTGATTCCGAAATAACTTCTTCTATTAATCAGTTAGGTTATTGTGAGGTGACTAATATTTCGAGGCTGATCTTCGGGAGTATAAGACCAGATTATTAGTTGAGTTTCCTATTCACCTTGATTTATCTAAAGACGGAAACAACAACCAGAATAGACTTATTTGTAGGAGACAGATTTGTTTATAAGTCTTCGACTTTGGGTCGTAGCAACTCTTAGTTGTGGGTAAGATCAGCTAAGGGAATCACGTGTGCAGAGTCTTGCTGGGATTCAAGAGGCGTAAGGAACGCGACTGTACCTTAATCAGTGTAAGACTTGGTTAGGGCTCAACTACATTCCAGTCCGAAATTAACTTGTAGTAGGCTAGATTATGTAGCAGCTTAATACAATGTGGTGTTCAAATCTGGACTAGGTCCCGGGGGTTTTCTGCATTTGCGGTTTCCTCATTAACAAAATTTTTGGTGTCTGTGTTATTTCTTTACCGTATTATATTTGTTTATATAATTGAAATATCACATGGTGTGCGTAGTTCAATCATAGTTGATAAATCCAACCCATTTTGTTGGATAAGACTTGATTGACACTCGGACATTGGTCTTTTGTACCATCCAAGTTATTCTCATATCAACCAGTCTCACGGATTTCTATCTAGTTGATTGACTAATTGTATTGAGAAAAAGATAAAGCTCTTTGATATCTTTTTTGATCGAGTCCCGCTTTTAAGTTGGTGCTCTCAGAATTATATTGGAGTTTAGTCCATACATATTGTCGAACGAAATATTGGGTGTGGTTGTTATACCCCCGCATTTTCAATTGGTATCAGAGCAGGCAAACACGCTAAGACCTCATAAGTTTGTGTTTGTAGCAATCTGACTTTATGGACAGAAGTGCTATATCTATAAACGTATCGCCAGTCTTCGATGGCTCGAATTACTTATGGTGGAAAATTGCTATGCTTGCCTTTCTACAAGCACGTGATTTTAAATCATGGGTTCGTGTTATAAATGGCTATGATCCTCAAATGGTTACAGTAGACGGTGTAACTGTTGCAAAGGATATTGGTAGATATGGTGAAACCGAGATTAGTGCTGCAAAGAAAAATTCAGACGGGTTAAACACTATTATCCATGCTATTACCCCAGATCTTCAGCACCATGTGACTACATGCACTAGGTTGAAAGATGCTTGGGATATCTTAGCAACCGTATTTGAAGGGAATACCTCTGAGAAAGAAGATAGGCTTCAAAACCTAAATTATGATTGGGAAAACCTTCGTATGGCTGATGAAGATTCATTTGATGAGTTTAATCATAAAGTGTCTGAAATTGTTAATGCGTCATTTGCATTGGGTAAAACTATTCCTAAAAAGGACATTGTGATGAAAATTCTCAGATTTCTACCAGCTAGATACGATTCTAAGAAACATGCCATCGTTGAGGGAAATAACATTGAAACACTTTCCAGGAATGCTTTTGTTGGAAAGCTAAATATTTTTGATCTTGAACTAAGTAAAAGAGAAAAATTTCACGTGTCCTGCAATCCTGTTGCTGCACCTGATATAAATTTTCCATGTCCTGAATTGATCGATATTAAGGATGGGAATTTCTTTTAATTCAAATCTTTCGCTGTTTGTATAACAATTAAAGAAATCTGTTAGACAGAGAAAAAGAAAGTCTCGAAAAAAATCCAATTCATTAATCAATGAAATGGATAGGAAAGTTCACAAATACTATGATGATGGAACTTGTTCCAAGTGTTGTGGATATGGTCATCATATATCTGTTTGTCCCAATAAGGAGGTTAGTGAGAAAACCAAAGCATGGATGGCAACTCTTAACTACTGTCCAAAGGAAGAAGTCTGTGAAAGTTTTCTCACGTATTTTTCTGATAATAACACCTGTCTCTCCAACAACTCTGATTATTCCATGATAAAAATCTAACTTCCACAGAAAAGAAAATTGATCTCTTGACCAAAGGTTTGTGTTCAATGAAGATCATGTTTCAACTGGAGAAGGAATCGTGAATTAAAAGGATTGAAAATCTGGAATGTCAACTGAAAAAATTAAGAAAAGAAAATGCGATATCTCACAACCGTGATAACAAGAAGAAGGATCGATTCTTTTCGAAAAATTCTTTTAAACTCAATCAGCATATTACTCATAAAAACATGTCACGGCCAAGCTCTTCTTGTAAAGAGAAAGACATGATAAAATACAAGGACAAAACAGATCCTAAATCTTTCTTGTGTAAAAACCAGGATCACCTAAAGATGGATCGCACAAAGGTTCTTGAAAAGCCTTCTTCTAATACTTTACTATATCAGAAGAAGAGAAGAAAATCTCATAAGAAATTAACACCACTTTCAAAAGAGATGTTCAGGACCATTCATAGTTTGCAAAAATCTATAAACATAGCGTGCAAAAGGTTAATGTCCTCTTTTGGCCATTCCTCTATGATGAATAATCAGAGACAGAGTATAAGGAAAACACCCTCTCCTCTTGAGAAACCACCCGATCCTTTATTGAATAGGAAAAATTACAGTTTGTAATAGTTTCTAAGGTTGTTCTTGTCTTCCCATGGATAAGAACCACAAACTTTAAGAGGGGTGAGAAAGTGTTTCTGGTGTATCATGCTTCTTGAGCTATGTTAGGTTTATCTGCTCTCGTGATTAACTTGTTTATGTTTTTCTCTCTTGTGCTCTAAATTCATTTATTGAGCTAAGAACCTTCACTTGTGTTTTTGTTCGTGAGAATAGCCTGCACACGTCCTGGGTATGTGTACAGAATTTGTCTGACAAAGCTTTTCCGGGTATCCAAAATCCTTTTAGGGTTTTTGTTAGAGCATTGCTCGGTTGAACCCACCAAGCGTTGGTATGTCAAGTTTGGTTGTCATATTTTAGTGAATCAAAACTCATATAAAGAGTCGCTTGATTATTTACTAGAGTTAACTTCGTATAGGTTAGCTAGAAAGTTACTAGGATATGAGACTTACAAGTATTACGTGAAGACTTGAAGAATGTGAAGAAGTAAAAAGCTACATTGACGACATCATCCTTTCTCTTGAGGTTAGTAATATTTGACTTGAACTGTTTCATTCCTAACGTATCTTTCAAGTAGTACATATTGAAAACATAAATGCGAAGCTGTGAATGATTATACTTTAGTTAGAAATAGTATTAAGGAATTACAATACGAAGTATAACGTCTATCTTTTGAACTTCGTATATAAGACATCGACATAATCGTATGAATGCTATTGTGATTATGTATGGGTATGGGTGAAGATTTCGTCCTAGGAAATAATATTTCACATTCGTTTAAAGGAAGTACAATTCATAAACTTGTTTTGTGAATCGAAAGGGAAATCGCTAGGCTTATTGGTATTGTTATTCATTGCAAAACTTTGGATTACCAATATGTGTGTTTAGTATAACCGCTCATAACTTATTTATGTATCTTGGTAAAACTATTCACAATGCCTGACTTTTGTATTGGTATGACTTTTATTAGTGAAACCGATCTTAAGTAATCACCTGAAATGGTATGATTGATATATTGTAATTGGTATGACCAACTCTAGACATTGGGGAACCGATCCTAGTAAGAGGTTCAACCAATCACAAGTATGTGGAATCGATCCTTGTAAGAGGTGCAACAAGTCTTAGTAATTGGTAACCGATCCTATGACTTGTGCAACCGATTACAAGTTAAATACCATAAATATGTGGTAACCGATCTTAGTACCTAGTCAACCAACTTTTGGTAACTAGTGTGACTGATGCTAGTACCCACATGGAGGTAGAACCGAAACTTGTTTTGGTAGAACCGTTAAACCCATGATTGGTGATTTGATAGGATAATCAATCACATAGTTCTTGGAAGTCATATGAACCAATTCTAAACTTGTTTGGAAGTGTGGCAAATCGGTTCCAAGATTGTAAATATGAAAAAGGATTTACAAAGTAAATATGTCGACATACTTTGAACATGTGCAGTAATTCTTATCTTTTATTGTTCAAAGATATTCCTTAATAACTAAAGGAGAATCCCGGATCGAAATAAATTGAGAATCTTTTAATTAAGGTTTTTAGTTTTATATCCTTTTAATTTCCAGCAATTAAATGCATATCTTTAGAAAATAAAAATTGGTAATGTGCATTTACTAATTGGAGATTTTCTACTGAGATTTCGGTCAATATCTGGACAGTGCATTTCCAGGAATTATGAAAACCGATTTGGACTTTATTATATATCTTTGAGAATATTCGGTTTTGGAAATTCCTTGGTGTCCAAACTTCCTTGGTCTATAAATATTGAAGTTTTCATTTCGAGCAAACTAATCCTCAGAGCCAGCAAAACTACCTAGCTGTGTTGTTACTGGTGGAGCCGTCTATTCGGAGAGGAAAGTACCCTAATTAGGCGAAATCTCTTACGACCGCTCGTTTTAAAGACTTCTTTGGGATTGGGAAGCTCTACGAGTACCATTGGTGGGAAACTAGATAATTGCATTTTATTATTAGTTTTCGATTGATTTGATTGACTAACGGTTGTTGAACTTTGATTGCACCTTGTTTGTTTATGCTTGAGAATCTTCTCTTCTGATATAAGATTCACTCAAACTAGATCGAAGTATCGATGGGGATCTTTAGAACTGTTTGTAGATCTAAAGACGTCTTGTGATAATCCATTGTTAACAGACTCCGTTATGTGTGTGATTGATCATAAGAGATTCAAGTTGTTTGTGTGCAGGTGTTTATTGAAGATCTAAGAAGATTTGAAGAAAAAGAAGATTTCTTATTTGAGTTCAAAATCTTTGGTGTGCACAAAGCTTGATCGGCTGGAAGGATCCAACTATAATAGATTTATCTTTGTGATAACCTTAATTAATTAGTTGAGTAGATTGGCATCAATACATTTCTTTGTGATTCATAGTATTGATTGCATAGTCTAAACAATTACTTTGGTAGTTGTTGAATAGATTGATCTAAGAACCCGACAAAGGAGTTTATTGGGATAAACGGAAGAGCCTTTTGTCAAACTCATATCACTTTGTTTGAAAAGAGTTGTTACCAAACAGATTTGTTGTTCCTTTACTGTTTGGAATACGAACCAAAGGAATTGTTCCAAGTGCGTGACTTATTACAAGTTGGAGGCGCAGGGATACTGAGGGAACTAGGTGAACTATAGGTTTAGTTGCTTGGTCTCAACTATACGAAGTTGGTTTAGATTTTGTATAGCGGCTTAATTCTGAGAGTATTCAATTCTGTACAAGGTCCCGGGGTTTTTCTGCATTTGCGGTTTCCTCGTTAACAAAATCTTGATGTGTCTTTTACTTTTCTATTTTCGCAATTATAATTTTTTTATTATAATTAGAAGTAAAATACACAAACATTAATTCCTAATTACTTGATATCAATCCTATTGTGTTTGGTTAAGTCCGAACCTTTTATCAAGTAATCATACTTCGTTGTTGTATTGTCTCGATCTTGTATCCATAGTCAATCACACAAGTTATCTTGTTATCGTATTGTCTCAATCTCGTATCCATGGACGATCACACGAAGTGTGAACCGATTAGTTGTATTGTCTCGACTCAGTCCATAGACAATCACTTTCGGAGAAAGGACTTATAGGTGGATTTTTTTTAGATTGAGGTATATTTGGGTACCCTCGTCTTTTCAGTTTTGGTCAAAGGTATTTTTTGGGAATTATTCCTTATCTTCGTCTTTTTAAAGGTTGAAGGTTTCATTTCTTGAGCAAGCATTTCATTTATCTTTTATCATGTTCTTATCAAGTCTTTCCAATAAAGAAGATGATGTCTAGACTGTTCTCTTTCCTTCTAAGAAAGTTCGTTTTGATTCTTCTGATAGTGAGTTAGGTCAAGACAAACGTGATTCCTCCTCTTGTGAGAATCCCTCAATCTCTCAACTTGATAAGCTCTCACTAACTATGATCTTATTTTGGAACAAGTACATACCATGAAAAATGAACTCGAATCTTCAACCAAAAGACTTGAGGATAAGATCGATAATCTCGAATCCAGGATTGATCTGATCGAAGATGAACTTGATTAATATAGGGAATATGAGAAGTGTCTTCAAAGTAAGTGAAATGTCTTTTGTTCTTTTTTAAAATAATGTCTAGGAAACTTCTTATGAGAATTTATTCTTATGTTTAAGAAAGATAACTAGGGTTTGGTATAACAAATATTTTGATTACACATAGATATTTCCAACGATTTTCATCTTGTAATGTTTTAAGATTTATTTACTTAATTTCTAAGTTATTTGGAAGATGATCTTGCAATATTTAATCTTATTGGTTTTGTATGCAAATGTCTTATGAGATATATATGCGTTTACGTTCGTGAACTATGTTATTGTCTCATATATGCTCAAAAGTTAAGTCTATTATGTCTTTATGCAAATATTGATAAAAGATAGAGTGAACTTTTTGAGAAAATTCCACTGTATTGATCTTTCCCTGATCCACTGTTATGGGAAGTATTGTATTTTCTCCGTAAATTTTCTTATGTTGAGTGTTTCCGGTTAAATTAGTCATAAAGTTTCTCTTTTGATTAGTTTAATCGATGATATTTTGGACATTAACAAATCGTGTCCAAAGAAATCCTTTTTTTCTCGTAAAAGTAAGGTCGCTCATGTTATTCTCTTTGGAATGACATTAAATGGGGGAGAGTTCTTAAATAAACTTGTGTTTAATTGCCATATCTTTGTGGGGAGAGCGGTTGTGGAATTTGAAGGGGTTAACTTGTATCTTAATAAACTCCTTGATGAATACACTAAGTTTCGACTATGTGAAATCATAGAAACCAAGTTGATATGTTCTCTTTTAGTCATGAAGTATCTCTATGAGAATTTCATTATGATCCCACTAGTTTTCGTACCTTTGCCAATTTATATTGACTAAAAGGGGGAGAATTAATGTGTAGTTCACACTACAAATACATATGGTTTACGGACCATTATGTAAGGGGGAGTGGTTTTCATGTGAGATTAAGTATTGACTAAGGGGGAGTGATACATATCACCATAGTATTGTTGTCAAAGTTGTGATACAATTGGACTTTGATGTTATGTAATAATACTATGACACTGTATAACAATGATTGAGAGCTACTGTTTTCTCATTGTTATAGCTATGGATCTTCAACAACTATGATGCTGAGTTGAACACGTTCAGAATCACTGGAGTACTTGGAAGTGACGAAGATTTCGAGTAATGTTAAAGTACCAAGGAGATCAAGCATTTAGATGAGAAGCTACAAAGTTTATTAATTTTGTAATCCATATGTATTGATAGTTTTGTCACTAAAATTGACAAAGGGGAGATTGTTAGAGCACTACTCGGTCGAACTCGCAAGCGTTGCTATCTCAAGCTTGTTTGTCAAGTTTAGTTGCCAAAACTATAAGTCTTGATTTCTAGTCTACTTAAAGCTAAGTCTCGGATTAGGATAGAAAGTTGATATGTTGCCAAAACTATAAGCTTGTTTGTCATCGAAAGAAAGTTGATATGTTTTCTTTTTAGTCATGAATTATCTTTTTAGAATTCATTATTATCCCATAGTTTTCATACCTTTGCCAATTTATATTGACAAAAAGGGGGAGAATTATTTAATAGTTCATACTAAATACATATGGTTTACAGATCATTATGTAAGGGGGAGTGGATTCCATTATAAGATGGAAGTATTGACTAAGGGGGAGTGATACATATCACCATAGTATTATTTCAAAGTTGTGATGCAATTGGACTTTGATTATATATAATGAATAACAATGATTGAGAAACTTCATTTTCATATTATTATTGCTACGGATCTTCAACAACAATGATGCTGAGTTGAACACATTCAAAATCGATGGAGAACTTGAAGTAACGAAGAATTCAAGGAAGTTAAAGAGCCAAGGAAATCAAGCATGATGGATCAGAAGCTACAA
Source organism: Papaver atlanticum (assembly GCA_023531105.1). Lineage (NCBI taxonomy): Eukaryota > Viridiplantae > Streptophyta > Magnoliopsida > Ranunculales > Papaveraceae > Papaver > Papaver atlanticum. The sequence continues at coordinate 2,174,370 of JAJJMB010016912.1, forward strand.
AGTTTGTTTATTTTGTAATCCATATGTATTGATAGTTTTGTCACTAAAATTGACAAAGAGGGAGATTGTTAGAGCACTGCTCGGTCGAAATCGCAAGCGTTGCTATCTCAAGCTTGTTTGTCAAGTTTATTTGATCAAAACTATATACTTGATTTCTAGTCTACTTATAGCTATGTCTCGGATTAGGATAGAAGTGTATAGTTGGGATTTAGACTCCACGGCGTTCACCAATTGAAGAAGAAGATCTACTGAAGAACTTGGAGGAACTTTATCAACAAAAGGTATGTGGAGACTAAAACTTGTCTACCACTCAGAAGTCTATTCTATTCTATCTTCTAAAGAGACTAAGTCGTATAGCTATATAGACTTTTACATTATACACAATTGAAATTTTGAGCTGAGTTTATCTCGTTTATATATTTCTCAAAATACGTGTTGGAAGCTTTTAGCTTTAGCTTAAACTTCATCATCTACTTGATGAGTTTAGTTGGAGACAATTTATTTGTTGGAAATTAAATATTAAGTCAAGATGATCATGTGAAAATTACCTTGAACATCTTACATGATTTGTGTGAGACAATCATTTGATGTTAACTTGGGAAGTTTCGTATTGATCGATTAATCACTTGAGAATTACTTGAAGCTAGTGGTATGTGTAAGATTACCATTGTTATATTCTAAGGATGTTTCAATGATTAAATGAGAGTTTATATTTACTACCAATGTCTGGATATAACACAGGTTGTGTACTTTGTATGCTAACTGTGAAGTTCTAGTTCAAGTTCAGAACTCTTGTTTGCGAACTATGTTTGCGAACGGGTTTACCTGTGAAAGGTCCGGAACTGTGGTTCGCGTACTCTATTTGCGAACGGCTAGACAAGGCTAAGTCAAGAACTATGGTTCGTGTACTCTATTTGCGAACGACAAGACTAGGCCCAAGTACGGAACCGTGGTTCGTGTACTCTATTTGCGAACACAACGGTTAGGTTCTAAAATCGGTAAGTATGAAATTCATACTCAACTCAGGTTCGTTTGCGAACTAAAGTCCTTGAACTTTAATGAAATAAGGTATGCGAACTTTTTTGGAAACCGAGGCATTATGTTCATGAATTAATTCTAGTATAAGTACTTTGTACAATTACAAACCAAAATGAATATGTTTCAAATGGTTCATATATATTTCTATGAGATAGTGAACCTTTGAACAACAGTCTTGAAACACATTTAGATTCATTTGATTATATATCATGATTGATTGATCATCATATTTAATCTAGAAGTTTTAGATGAATGTGGCTAAACAATAAGTGTTCATATGGCTAACTTCGGTTAACTGTTATTGAGCTAACATGTTATACACGTTTTGGTATGGCTCATCCATATCTAAATATAGGTATATTTCATTTGTGTGTATCAAGCTAATACCATCTAACGGTGGAGATTGATTACTTAGTTTCTAAGTAGACTCAGCTTGAATCTTAAATCAGGAGTTCATCTAACGATGAATATCAATTGCTTTGTTACTAAGCTATCTTAGCTTTGATTGTAAGCAACCCTGATTTGAAAGACTATATAAGGGAGAACTCTAGCATCTTGGAAACCTAATCCCGACACTCTCGTGTGTCCTAGTTGCAAACTAGAGTCGATTCTCCATTAACATAGGTTTTCCAAAAGCATTATTGTTAGAGCATAGCTCAGTTGAACTTACCAAGCATTGGTATGTCAAGTTTGGTTGTCATATTTGAAAAAGCGGGGGTCTAACAACTGATGTGATTTTGATAGTGGTAAGAAATGAGGTTGTCGTTCACTCGGATTTGTAGAGATTAAAGTTTTTAAAAATACTAAATAAATATATACAAAAACTATTAAACATTGGGCGAGAGGTACTGGGACCAAGGATTTAGCTAATCTTCATAACATAAGGTTCACTTATTTATTCTCAACAATTTTAGCTCAAGAAATATAAACATGGACTCTATTTTTGCCAAGGTAGATTCTCAAAATATTAGATGTAAATGTTAAGCATGGGACATCAAATCACCTAAGCTAAGCATGACCCATCTAATCAAATGAGACCTAATTAAATCAAATCATATTTCAATCAATATTAGTGAAAAAGTCATAAAAAAAAGAATAAAACAAATTTACCCATGTATGAAGTTCGGCCTCCTCCGTTGTCCCAGTGTTGGGGTTTAGCTCCTCATATTATAGACACTCTCAAAATATTTTTTATTTGCTCAAAAAGTGTTTACAATGGTGAAAATGGAGAAAATAGCGAAAAACAGGAATTTGCGACGCACAAAAATTGTCACAAAATGAACGATACAAGAGAAGTGCTGTAGACACTGTTCCGCGGTCGCTGGAAAGGAGTTGGGAACTGTCGCAATTAAGCGACAGTTTGCAACGACTTTCCTTTATAGGCTTTTGTTCTTCGTGTTCATCAGCAGCAGCAGCAGAACCCGAGTTTCTGCAACTCGTGATTTCTTCTTCTCTTGCTCTCCTCAGCTCCCCAAACTCTCGACACCCCTTCTATGTGATCCTAGGAACCTATTTATACATCATTTCGACATTGAATCTCCTCCATTAAATACAAATAATCTTCTTTTACTCGGGTATATTTTTTTTCCATTTTTATCATTGATTTTGATTTTCACGCATCTGAAGCTGTATTTATTTCCTTCTATACCTTCTTCACGCTCCAGGATATCGATTAAGTCTTCCAAGCACGTGCAGTACACGTTTAAATTTCTCACAACTCGTGCTAGCTCATGTTTTTCCTTCAACTCCCTGTTTGGATTAAACCAAGTTATCCAGCCAAATTTGATCGATAAAATCACCCATACTAGCTTTCTATAGTCATATCACGTCTACCCACTAAGTTTAAGGGATTGAATCTCACTAAATCACGTCCAAACATCCGATCGAAATTCTGCCAGTGAAGAGAAACGTTTTCCTCGCAAAATTCATTTTTTGAATTTGAGAAGAAGATGTCCTCCCCCTAATCCTGCACGGGTGTCCCTTTAGCACTTGTCTTATGGGGTGCAAATAGTAATTTTTGGGCGTAGATAGTAATTTTTCCGGGGTTCCTCCGACACATTTTTGGGGTGCTTCCGGTGTATTTCTGGGTGCCTTTAGTACTCTATCCTGGGGTGTAAAACACCACTTTTCGAGCCAATTTTGCCGCAAGAGCTTATTCCCTAGAAAAGACTTAAAACAACTTTATTAGAAATAAAATGAGTCCTAGATAATGTAGATATGGGTGAAAATGCGTCACACTTACGTGCTTATCAACAACCACACCCAATATTTCGTTTAGGCAATATGTACGGACTAACTCCAATATAATTCTGAGAGCACCAACTAATAAAGCGAGCTCAATCAAGAAATATATCCAAGAGTTATATCTCAGTTTCTTAATGTAATCATCAAATCAAACAGATAGAAATCAGTGAGCCTGATTATTATAAGAAACAACTTGAATTGTACCAAAGACCAATGTTCAAGTGTCAATCAATTTATATCAACAACCAAGGGTTGGATTATCTAATTGATTGAACTTACGCACAACCTGTGATATTTCAATTATATAAACAAATATAATGCGGAAAATAAATAACACAGACACCATAAATTTTATTAACGAGGAAACCGCAAATGCAGAAAACCCCCGGGACCTAGTCCATATTTGAACACCACACTATATTAAGCCGCTACAGACACTAGCCTACTACAAGTTAACTTCGGACTGGAATGTAGTTGAGCCCTAACATATCTCACACTGATCAAGGTACAGTCGCATTCCTTACGCCTCTTAATCCCAGCAGGACTCTGCGCACTTTATTCCCTTAGATGATCTAACCCACAACCAAGAGTTGCTACGACCCAAAGTCGAAGACTTGATAAACCAACCTGTCTCACACAGAAAAGTCTATTTAATAGATAAATCTATCTCCCACAGAAATACCTAAGAGTTTTGTTCTGTCTTTTGATAAATCAAGGTGAACAGGAACCAATTGATACACCGGACTTATATTCTCGAAGAACAGCCTAGTAATATCAATCACCTCACAATAATCTTAATCGTATGGTAGCGAAACAAGATATTATGGAATCACAAACGATGAGACAAAGATGTATTGCTTTTAAAGCTGCAAAACTATCAAAAGCTCCAATGGAGAAAGATAGATTGATGGATGATTCTGATGAACTATTTGCAGAAAATTTTGACGATGAAATTGAACAATCATTATCATTAATCACTAGACAGTTTCGAGATCTCTTAAAGAAAAGAAATAAGAGATTCATAAAAGATGCTCATCGATCTTCTCGACCCCATGATTGAGTTCCTGTCAAGAACAAAAAAGATTAGGAAAAAGATGATGAATATCATCCTCAGTGTTTTAAGTGTAAAGATTTTGGTCATATGGCTAAAGACTATCCTAATCTTAGGAAATACACTGGGAGCAAGGCATTGGCTGTAACTCTAGACGAGACCTCTGATTCATATGATTCTGAAGAAGAGGAAACATCTAATATTGCACTAGTTGTCAATTTGATTCCCTCTTCCTCCATTAGTGATTTAACCATTTTAAAAATGAATATTTCTTCCGATGTTGAAAAATCATCTAATGGTAAAGGGAAAAATAAGAAAAAGTATAAAATTATCTCAAAAAACAGGATTGCTAAAAGGTGCATATGCAACTCCAACCAATCTAAAGATACTTCGTTAATTCGAGGTAACAAGAAAAGAGTTTTTCATACGATACTAGATCAAGGACACACTGGTTGTTCCAAATCCCACCTTGTTGGCTCAACAATAGTTAACCGAAGTTAGCCATCTGAACACTTTCATATCAACCTTATTCATCTTAACCATAACTAGTTCAAATGACTCAAATGAAACTAGTTCTAGAGTTGTTCAATTGTTTATATTCTCATAGAAGTATACAAGACACAATTGAAGAAAAATCGATTTTTATTCACTCGAATCAATTCATGAACATTATAGCCACGGTTTGCAAAAGATTGCATTCCTTAATATAAATGTATTAGTTCATGAACAAACCGATTTTAGAACATAACCTACTCAAGTATGCAAACTGGTACGCATACCTAAGTGGCTGGACTAAGTTTGGGTTCGCCAGTACATGAAGGGGTACGCATACCTTCCAAACTAAGTTGAATTCCGGAACTTGAAGCTCACGCCAGTACGCATATCGGTATGCATACTAAGTTCCCGGACTTTCATTAAACCAGCCAGTACGCATACGAGTATGCATACCATGGTTCCCGGACTTGGAATAACTTGCAACAGTTAGCATACAAGTACGCATACTGTGCTATATCCAATCATGGTTATTTGTTCTAAACTCCCATTTCAATCATTGAAACATTCTCGGAAGATGACAATAGCTGTCTCACACAAACTATTAGCTTTAAAGCAATTTTCAAGTGATCGAATGATCAATACGAAACATTCTGAGTGCACATCAAATGATTGTCTCACACAAATTATGTAAGATGTTACCAGACGATTTTCACATGATCATCTTTTGACTTTCGTCAAGAATATAAGATGAACTTGGTTGAAGCGAAAGCTTACCAACACATATTTCGAGAAATATGTAAGCGAGTTAAACTCAGCTCGAAATATCAAATGTGTATAATCGAAGTCTATCAAATGTGTATACGACTTTTGTCTCAAATAAGAGATAGAGTAGATAAACTTTTGAGTGATAGATGAGTTCAAGTCTTCACATACATTTTGTTGATGAAGTTACACAAGTTCCCCTTAGTAGTTCTTCGTTTTTAATCGATGAACGCCACGAAGTCTAATACTCAACTACACTTTCTATCCTAATCCGAGACTTAGCTATAAGTAGACTAGAAATCAAGACTTATAGTTTTGGCAACTAAACTTGACAAACAAGCTTGAGATATCAACGCTTGCGAGTTTGACCGAGCAGTGCTCTAATAATCTCCCCCTTTGTCAATTTTAGTGACAAAACTATCAATACATATGGATTACAAAATAAATAAACTTTGTAGCTTCTCATCCAAATGCTTGATCTCCTTGGTCCTTTAACATTACTCGAAATCTTCGTCACTTCCAAGTACTCCAGTGATTCTGAACGTGTTCAACTCAGCATCATAGATGTTGAAGATCCGTAGCTATAACAATGAGAAAATAGTAGCTCTCAATCATTGTTATACAGTATCATAGTATTATTACATAGCATCAAAGTCCAATTGTATCACAACTTTGACAACAATACTATGGTGATATGTATCACTCCCCCTTAGTCAATACTTAATCTCACATGAAAACCACTCCCCCTTACATAATGATCCGTAAACCATATGTATTTGTAGTGTGAACTACACATTAATTCTCCCCCTTTTAGTCAATATAAATTGGCAAAGGTACGAAAACTAGTGGGATCATAATGAAATTCTCATAGAGATACTTCATGACTAAAAGAGAACATATCAACTTTGTTTCGATGATTTCACATAGTCGAAACTTAGTGTATTCAGCAAGGAGTTTATAAAGATACAGGAAAACTCCTACAATATTCCACAGCCGCACTCCCCACAAAGAAGGATTTCTTTGGACATTAACAAATTACATGAAACATGAATTTGTATCCAGAAAACTCAATTAAATTAACCACAATTGAACCTATGATTAATTTAATTGGAAATGCTCAACATAAGAGAACTTACGGAGCCGCACAGTACTTTCACATAGAAGTGGATCAGGGAAAGATCAATACTGCGAAATATTCAAAGATTCATTCTCTTTTTCATCAATATTTGCATACAGAAATATAATAGACTTAATCTTTGCAATCAAAAGTTCATCCTATCTTCCATTAATATTTGCATAATGACATAATAGGTTTAACTTTTGACATATATGGGACAATCACAGTTCACGGACGCAAACACTCATATCCCATAACAATTTTTACAATATATAAAACCAATAAAGATTAATACTGTAAAATCATCTTCCAAAATAACTTTAGAATTTAAATAAATAAATCTAAAAACATTGCAAGATTAAAATCGTTGGCAATAGCTATGTGTACTCATAATAATTGCTATTCCAAACCCTAGTTATCTTTCTTAAAACACAAGAATAAATTTCATAAGAAGTTTCCTAGACAAAATAAAAATCAAGTTTCTGTGATAACATCATACCTTTGAAAGGGTCCATCATAAAAGGTATCACTGATATCCTTGATTCTTTTGACCGTAGAGACTCCATGTTCATAAGTTAGAACATTAACTTCCCGATCAACAATGCGGGCAAGATGCCTAGCTTTGACACAATCCAAGATGAGTTTCTTCTGATTCCTGATCAAGATCTTTTGATTTTCAAGGATTTTGGTCTGACCATCAATAAGCTGATTTATTCACAGTTGAAGATTTGCAAATTCGACCTTAGAGACATTCTGATAAAGAATTAAATCCTTGACAGATTCTCCAACCCAGGATTTGTACTCTTTCCTTTCAATCATCTTTTTCAAGACAAGTTCTTGAACAGAATCACATCATTTAATGTCTTCTTCCAACTCAAGGTTCAACACATCTTGAGGTCTTGAGGAGTTCCCCATTTATTTTTTTATTAGGGAAGGAAAAAACAATATAGAGTATATATATGTTTACGAACAAGTGAAGGACACCCTTGTTATGGAAACCCTAAAACTCCCAAGAAAGACACGGACATTCGTGGACAAGAAGTGAAGGATTAATGAATCAGAAAAGATCCAAAGAAAAGGAAATACTCTCTGTTATCAGATATCTCTTACCATCATGGCTCAACAATTAAAAGATTTAATCAGAGCATAAAGAAGAGATATACAATTACAATGAGTCGAGAAATGACTCAACCTTCATAAAAGAAGCAAATAGATGGTAACCTACAGTAGACTTGAGCAACTCTCAAATGTCATCCTTGCAATTCTCAAGTTAGATACAAGGATGAGATTACCTAGACTTAGGTAGCAAAGTGAGATGTAATCCCACCATGAGTATTGAGAGATGAGTTGTTCATACCATCTGAGAGTTTGAACCTAGTATTCCTTACCTTCCTTCGGTTATTTCTTATTCCAGGAGAATTCAACATAACCTTTTTAGAAAATCCATCAGAGGGATTTTTATGAGGATTAAGTCTAGGACCTCTAGAGATTGGTTCCAGAGGGTCGGAATTGAGAAAGTTCCTTCTCCTAGACTTAGGTCTACCAGACTTATTCTCAATAGCACTGGGAATGCGTAAATTTGTAGCGCACAAATTAGCACCATTAAGAGGGACACGATTCCTGTGGCAATTCCTAGAGGAGTGACCCTGGAAACCTTGTGCATGAGAATTCTGGTTTTCTGCAGGAATGGAATCCATTGTAGATGAAGACAGACAATTACTTTGTCGATAGCAAAAAGAAGTAGATTTTGAAGCTCAGAAATCTGTTTCTTTCTAGCAAAACAATGTGAATCATAATGATTTCTTTTCCCACAGAAGGAACAGGTTCGTGGAAGAAAAACATCGGAAGAAACCTGTTTTAATACAAGACATGTGAACACTTCTTAACAGATGCTTCTTTTGGAGTATTTTTCTTCATGTACAGTAATCCCCTATGAGAATTAGAGATTGGAACGGAAGAAGATTTACTCAATAAAACAGAGTTTTCCCTTTCCAAGGATTTGCATTGTTCTTGGGATAAAAGCAGAGATGCAACCAGATTTTCTTTTTCAAAACGAATGTTGTTCAGATCTGATGAATGAGTCTTGATCAAACATTTTTCTCTAATTGAATCTTCTTTAACAATATTCTCAAGAGTATTAATCTTTTCACGCTATAGCGTAGTTTCTTGAACAAGTTTTTCAATATTGTTAGAAAAGGACTCAATGATGCTATAGAGTTCCCGTTCTCGACCAAGAGACTTCTCAAGTTCATCAATGAGCTGATCATGTTTTTCTTCAAGAGAATTTATCTTAGCTCCTTAAAAAACAATAGTCTCAGCAAAAAAATTTTTTGAGTTCTGGTGAGTTCCATTTCAGCTTCAGACACAGTATTAAATGTCACATCAGAGGGAATGTTATCAGAATCTGACAGCAAGAAATTTTTACCTCGGGATTCAGAAGAATCAGCAAAGGAGTTATCCTTGGAGGTAAACCCAAGACATTTAGCATAATCAAAACTTTTGGAACACGTATCTATGTGCGCGAATTTGAGATAAACAGCTATCCACACAGATCAGATTGCCACAAACACAGACTTATGAGGTCTTAAATGTGTTTGCCTGCTCTGATACCAATTGAAAACACGGGGGTCTAACAACCACACCCAATATTTCGTTTAGGCAATCTGTATGGACTAACTCCAATATAATTCTGAGAGCACCAACTAATAAAGCGAGCTCAATCAAGAAATATATCCAAGGGTTATATCTCAGTTTCTTAATGTAATCAGCAAATCAAACAGATAGAAATCCGTGAGCCTGATTATTATAAGAAACAACTTGAACGGTACCAAAGACCAATGTTCAAGTGTCAATCAATTTATATCAACAACCAAAGGTTGGATTATCTAATTGATTGAACTTACGCACAACCTGTGATATTTTATTTATATAAACAAATATAATGCGGAAAAGAAATAACACAGACACCATAAATTTTGTTAACGAGGAAACCGCAAATGCAGAAAAACCCCATGACCTAGTCCAGATTTGAACACCATACTGTATTAATCCTCTACAGACACTAGCCTACTACAAGTTAACTTCGGACTGGAATGTAGTTGAGCCCTAACAAATCTCACACTGATCAAGGTACAGTCGCGTTCCTTACACCTCTGAATCCCAGCAAGACTCTGCGCACTTGATTCCCTTAGCTGATCTCACCCACAACTAAGAGTTGTTATGACCCAAAGTCGAAGACTTGATAAACCAATCTGTCTCACACAGAAAAATCTATTGAATAGATAAATCCGGCTCCCACAGAAGTACTTAAGAGTTTTGTTCCGTCTTTTGATAAATGAAGGTGAACATGAACCAACTGATACACCGGACTTATATTCCCGAAGAACAACCTAGTAATATCAATCACCTCACAATAATCTTAATCGTATGGTAGCGAAACAAGATATTGTGGAATCACAAACGATGAGACGAAGATGTTTGTTACTACTTTTTATCTTGCCTATCGGAGATTAACTCACGAGCAAATCTGAGAGAAGATAGTACTCAATCACGATAGAAAACAGCAAGATCAGAACACGCAACTACAGAGAAAATAGTTGGGTCTGGCTTCACAATCCCAATGAAGTCTTTAAGTAGTTAACCTACAGGGTTTTGGAAAAACCTAAGGTTAAAATAGAATCGACTCTAGTCGCAACTAGTATCACACAGGAGGTGCGGGGATTAGGTTTCCCAGTTGCTAGAGTTCTCCCTTATATAGTCTTCAAATCAGGGTTTGCAATCAATGTTACCTTGGTAACAAAGCATTCAATATTCACCGTTAGATGAAAACCTGATTAGACTCAAGCTAATATCTTTCAACCGTTAGATCGAACTTAGCTTGTTACACACAAATGAAAAGTGACTTCATTTAGACAAGAGTAACTATAACTAAATATGTACACCTTGTTGGCTCAACAATAGTTAACCGAAGTTAGCCATATTCATATCAACCTTATTCATCTTAACCATAACTAGTTCAAATGACTCAAATGAAACTAGTTCTAGAGTTGTTCAATTGTTTATATTCCCATAGAAGTATAGAAGACACAATTGAAGCAAAATCGATTTTGATTCACTCGAATCAATTTATGAACATTATAGCCACGGCTTGCAAAAGACTGCATTCCTTAATATATAAATGTATTAGTTCATGAACAAACCGATTTTAGAACATAACCTACTCAAGTATGCAAACTGGTACGCATACCTAAGTGGCTGGACTAAGTTTGGGTTCGCCAGTACGCGAAGGGGTACGTATACCTTCCAAACTAAGTTGAATTCCGGAACTTTAAACTCACGCCAGTACGCATACCTATATGCATACTAAGTTCCCATACTTTCATTAAACCAACCAGTACGCATACGAGTATGCATACCATGGTTCCCGGACTCGGAATAACTTGCAACAGTTAGCATACAAGTACGCATACCGTGCTATATCCAATCATGGTTATTTGTTCGAAACTCCCATTTCAATCATTGAAACATTCTCAGAAGACAACAATAGCTGTCTCACACAAACTATTAACTTCAAAGCAATTTTCAAGTGATCGAATGATCAATACGAAACATTCCTAGTCTACATCAAATGACTGTCTCACACAAATCATGTAAGATGTTACCAGACGATTTTCACATGATCATCTTTTGACTTTCGTCAAGAATATAAGATGAACTTGGTTGAAGCGAAAGCTTACCAACACATATTTCGAGAAATATGTAAGCGAGTTAAACTCAGCTCGAAATATCAAATGTGTATAATCGAAGTCTATATAGCTATACGAATTTTGTCTCAAATATGAGATAGAGTAGATAGACTTTTAAGTGGTAGATGAGTTCAAATATTCACATACCTTTTGTTGATGAAGTTACACAAGCACCCCTTAGTAGTTCTTCGTTTTTAATCGATGAACGCCACGAAGTCTAATACTCAACTACACTTTCTATCCTAATCCGAGACTTAGCTATAAGTAGACTAGAAATCAAGACTTATAGTTTTGGCAACTAAACTTGACAAACAAGCTTGAGATAGCAAATGCTTGTGAGTTCGACCGAGCAGTTCTCTAACAATATTTTAGTATCAAAACTCATCTAGAGTCGCTTGATTATATACTAGATTCAACTTCGTCTAGGTTAGACTAAAAAGTGCAGGAATGTTGAGATATACAAGTATTACTCCGAAGACCTTAAGAATGTGAAGAAGTAGCGAACTACAACGACGACATCATCCTTCCACTTGAGGTTTGTAATATTGACTTGAACTGTTTCATTCCTAACGTATCTTTCAGGTCGTGCTATATTGGAAACATATCCGCGAAGCTATATATACTTTACATATTGTATAATACTCTAGTGATGTGACATGATCATAATTGTATGATCATAGTATTAGGGAATTGGACTACGAAGTATAACACTTATCTTTTGAACTTCGTAGATATGACATCGACATAATCTTGTATATATTGTTATGATTATATGAATGGTTTATGGTGAAGATTTCATCCTAGGAAACAATGTGTTACATTTGTTTAAAGGAAGTACATTCATGAACTTGTTTTATGAATCGAAAGGGAAATCATGAGGCTTATTGGTCCGGCTATTCATTGCAAATCTTTGGATGACTGAGATGGTAGAACCGATCTTAACTTATGTTATGTATCTTGGTATAACTAATCACAATGCATGACTTATGATTTGGTATGACTGGTTTTCATTAATTGGTGTAACCGATCCTAAGTAATCACCATGTCCTAGGAGTTTTATTATTTCCATTTGAAAAACAAACTATACTCATTCTTTGGTTTGTTCTTGCTATAGTTGAAGGTAAGGTTCGTAGGGTCTGTTTGGCACCTTGAAAATGAGAATACAGTATAATACCTATTATATGTAGTAGCAATGTCATGCATTTGACCTACATGTGGCTTAATATTTAGTGGTTGACATCGAAATAAGTTGGATATAATATAAAGATGGAATTCTTATTTTAAATTTAATTAAAAAAATTATAAATAAATAAAATGGAAAAATATAAACATAAAAAATAACAAAAATGAGGTTTTTCTTTAATTAATAGTAAAAACTAAAAAGACAAAAAAAATCAGAAAATAATATTAAAAAAACAAGAATTCTGAAAAAAATAATCAGAAAATAAAACAGGAATTCTAAAAAAAAAAATTAAAAAAAATTGGGGAGGCGACTGGCGGTAATGGCGATTTGAAAAACTTTGGGAAGGATTTCGAATTTCAATTGATCAATCCAATTCTTCTCTAAGTTTCATCTTGTCTAGCCTTTTTCTCATTCTCTCGAGCTTCATAACAACTCCAAAATCTCCAGACTGTTCTGCCATTTTTAGGGTTTCCCTGAACCTCCATGATTTGGTGTTGATAGTGACAACTCGATCAGGCGCAACCTTTTTTGCATCATCAGGTTAATGTATTCAATCCTCTGCAGCGTCATTATCTCAGATTTTGGCAACCACAACTGTTGCCTCCTCTACATCGTCTTCATCTCAGATTTATGCAACCACGGCTGTTGCCTCTGATATAGTTGTCTCCCATGATGTCGCGCATCAATTTGCTGAAGTAGAAATTCAATCTCCTGCATCCCATGACAACATAGCTTCTCATGAAGTTGTCAGTGTTGTTGAAGAAACCGGGATTCAATCCTCTGCTGAAGATGTTTCAGAGATTCAATGGTATGCTGATATTACGATTGCATCTCGTCCCAAACAATGTTGCCCCGTTCAACTTACAGCTGCTCTGGTTTCTCTTGTTGCTGAGAATAAAGTTGTTGGTGGTATCTCGCTTCAATCTTTTACCAAAGAGAGACCCAGAAGAACGGAAAAAAGTGTTATATCCTCCATGGACGCTGTGATGAGATTGCTGATAGTTCCTTTCTTTCATCTGCCCGGAAAAAACCCCGTAGAAGAACATGGACTGTCGCTTCCCAGGCTTCTTCTCCATGTTGCTGATAGGTGTAGAATACACCCTATTTATTATCTATTGTTTATGTTTTCTTTGCTATTTTTCTTGTGAATTATGTATTTTACGCGTGTTTTTGAGTTATTAGGTACTCTGGAGTCATGTGGAAGAAAAGAAGCAGAAATCATCCGAATTGAGAAAGAAAGGCAAAATTGTCATTTCATGGGCGAACACTATTTGGAGCCCAGTCAAGGTTAAGGGGACTACCAGTTGGGTGGTTCTTATACAGTTGGGTGTCTAAATCCAAACTCAGTTATAACCCTAAATCGAGAAATATTCTTTTCTCTCCCAAATCATTAGCAGAGTTCAAAATTAAAGGAGAAAAGCTGCGCAGCAGCCATGGAACCGAGAGAAATTAAGCAGGGTATTTGAAGTGCAGAAGGAGAAATTAGGGTTGGTGGCACTGTTGAAGAATAAAAGAAGAACTCAAGATATGGGAGATGAAAAGATATACTCTGAGATGATTACAGAAGAAGAAAGGGGATCTGAGCTGTGATGCAGTGAAGATAGTTGACGGAATTAGAAGATGGGTTTGAGATGTTGATGTCGATCTCAGTAGATCGAGAAGAGCAGATGGGTTTTGGTGGTGCTGTTGAGGTTTGAACGGATCGAATTGGTGGTGTTCTTGAAGCTGAGAAGAACATGAAATTGATATGGGATTGAGTTAAGTTACAACCAGGGTGGATTAGAAATTTAGAATCGAAATTGAAGATGGGTTCTGGTTTTGTTCAACAACAGATGGAAGAGGGGATGATGAAGACGTTGTTACCATGAAGATTATCAAGGGAAAGAATGGGTTCAATGATTCAGATGGAGAAGATATTGTTGCC